>VWPU01018755.1:0-50200 GCA_013398955.1 Callaeas wilsoni | reverse complement strand
AGGTTAGATGTTAGAAAGAAATTATTCACTGAAGGAGTGATTGTGTGCTGGAATCATCTGCCCAGGGAGGTGGTGGAGTCACTGTCCCTGGACGTGTTTAAAAAAAGACCGGACGTGGCACTCAGTGCCATGGTTTAGTTAAAGAAGAGATGTCAGGTCATAGGTTGGACTAGATGATCTTAGAGGTCCTTTCCAACCTAGTTCATTCTGTGATTCTGTGAACTGTTTTCTGTGTCTGCACACCAGCCTGATGTAAGACTTACCATCTAGGCAATGGACTATGAAATGGACCATCTAGGCGTGGACTGTGAAACCAAAGAGTGTGACACAGCACTGTCGGACAAAGTTTGTAGGATTAAAAAAAACTAAAGAAAGAACCCATGTCTTGTATGAGTTTATAACTCTAGATGCTGTTGTTCTAAGGGCAGGCTTAGTACTACTCAAACAATTGCAACGTTTTTATACTAATGGAAACAGGTAAACTGAAAAGATAAATCGTATCATAATACATAAGTTATTATGGGCTTTTATGAAATAAAATACACAAAACATGACCAAAATATTTTCTAGAGAATTAAAATACCTCAAGCTGCAAGTTACTGGAACCAGGTTAAAATTTTTGAAGTCTTAAAACTGTTTTGCCAATGAAAACAGTTTGAAGAACAGCTAAAATTTATATACAAGATATACATTGCTAACCGTCATAGAAGTATGGTGGAGAATTACCTTTTCATTTTCAGTGCAATAATGACATGAAAAAAAAAAATAATACATACCTTCTATCTACAGTTTTCAGCATAGTCTGCATTCTCTCTTCTATTGTTGCTTTTATCAGGAACCTATGAACAATCGTAGATCTGAATGCATTTAAAAAAAAAGAAAATGCCACTATAAGTGAGCAGAAGTTGTACTGTTACTGCCAAAGTTTATGATCATATTTTTGTCTCATAGTACTTCTATTAAAAGTGTGGAAAATATGCCTCTGTTTTTTAAGAAATAAATGTTACAGGTGATTAGCAACTTCCACTGACATTTCAGGGTGCTTAGTGCTTCCCTGTAAACACACTTTCACTTTACTGATCACGCACTAAATGAATGGAAGCTGTATTAGCTAAAATCCTAATGTAGATACTGGGCAAAGTTTTCAGTGTCCTTACTAGAAACATTCCTCCAAAGCCTAAAGAAAAAGGTTTTGCCCACTGGTTATATACAGTGTTCATAATTCATTCTCACAAATTATTCCAAGAAACAAGAGCTCAATGTGATGCATAATTAAATCTAATACCCATAGTTTCAATGATTTTTTTTTTTGAAGACAGCAAAATATTACAACTTTTTAAAAAATAAGTCAGTAACTGTAGTCAGTAAACACTGGTAAAACATAAAACCCAAAATGTCTATAAACATAACACAAAATGAAAATTCCATTTATGAAATAAAATTTCAAAAAAGAAAGCAGTAATATAGAAAAGTGCCAGGCACCAGAGGGTGAAATGGGAAAAAGTCAGATCCAAAGATAAAAATGAAAAAGCACCCCATGCTCCCTAGTATAAACATTTTCCAAGGTAAGAACCTTTGAAAATGCTTAGATGGTTTTCAGATCTGAGGTTGAAACTCTGGCAGGTAACATTTCACAGAAGAATGCAGGGGGAACACTTTCGGATTCACAGTCAAAGGTCTAACCCCAAAAAAGAGAAGTAAATAAGAACTGAACAGGTACTAGTTGCACCAGTGCCACTAAACAGAGTATTCCCTAATACTCAGCGTACTTGGAACACAGCCCTTTTTAAAAATAAGCCTTGCTGAAGTCTTACTTCTTAAAAAGTACAACGTATTCTTGGTGGTTTTATTGCAAGTTTTTTGCCAGACCTTTTGTGCCAGCATCATGTAAAATTGCAGTGTGGGCTGTTGAAATCAGTCTTTCCTATGGCCTCATGGTTAATTCAAAATCTTTATCAACACACACAAATATCCACCTGTTCACAAACGTTCTTTCACATACATGCTCCTTCATGTCCTCTCTCTTTGCTTTGATTTCCAGAACACAATCCCCACTATTATTCTACAGTATTGTTATTCCAGAATTGACTGCAGCTATTTTTCTTCTTCATGTAGTGGGCTTCAAACTTTTTTTTCTAAAGTCACATGAGACCTTAGGAAAAACACACACATCTCATATGCTGAGGAAAAATTTTCTAAAACCTTTTTTAGGTGTTCAGTACTACCTACATCAGAGCAACAACCCTGAAACAAACAAGAGACATGCAAACTCATTAATGTCTTCAAAAAGACAGGGGTGAGGGCAGAACTGTGATTTAAAAACTTATCAGTTCTAAAGAGGGTGTGCTATAACTTTCTTTCTGGAAAAAAAACCCAACAAAAAAACCCCCCAAAACAAGGAAACAAAAAACCCCCAACAATTTATGCAGCTCCTAATCTGGAGCTGAGAATGACTAGTTAGAAGGAGCCTCTCAAGAAAACTCAGAAAGGCCATGCTCGAACCTAGCCGTATATGACATAAATGATGAGTTGCTTGGACCTGCAAAACTAAGACATTTCTGGACATTTTTGCAAGCAGAACTCCAAAGATAAAAACTAAGGCATCAATGGCATACATAAAATAGGGCAGCAGCCGAACAAGGTTTTTGCAGATCTATTCTGGACCATATCTAAACCATTGAAGACAACTGTAAATCTTACTTTGTTTGGCCAATACGATGTACTCTGCCAATAGCCTGTAGCTCATGTGCTGGATTCAGAATGGGCTCCACGAGCAGAACGTGAGTTGCTTCGATGATGTTTAGTCCATTGGAACCAGTGTGAAGAGGCAGCAGCAAAATATTGATGTTGGGATCGTATTTAAATGCAGACAAGTTTTCCTAAAAGGCAAACATCACAGTAGTGTGACAAAAGTTCCTCAGTGAAGAGTGTGGGGGACAGGACTATATTTTCAACAAATTATAGCAGCTAATACAGGCTCCAGAGTGACAATCTTGCAGGTCTGTCATACCAGAACAGATACATGACAGTTTCAGGAAGGCATGAACTTGCAACAGGGGTCAGTGTGTCTCATCCTTAGCTTCCATGCCAATGCGTCTTTCTCAAAAGTGAACGTACTGTTTATCTCCAAATGCTTTAAACTAGGACTTTTTGAGATTATGATTTTTAGAATTAATAAGTTAGAGATCAAAGCTTCTGCCATACAAAATTGCTGCTCTTTTAGTTTCCGAAATGAAGCAATGAAGTAAAAAGGATCAGATCTATTTCTATGAACTATGATTTTCCCACTGAAAGTAATTTAAGAAAAATATCCTTTATGTACCTGAAATTTACTAATTCCATTGATCTGAGAAAAAACCATGTTGTTGTCATACAAAGCTTTTGAAATTATATCCAACACATCTTGCCACTGTAAAAAAAAAAACAAAACAAAACCACACAACACAATAAAAGTAACTCAACATTACAAACAGCAATGACAACTAAAAAATAATAATTAACTTCTCTAACAGAGTAGATTAAAATGCTAGCATTTGCTATTTAAAAAAAATTGTGAGGTAGAAACTAAATCTTTCATAAAACTAAGACAGGTAATTAGAAAGATCAGCTTGAATAAAAAAAATTGGTAGCCATTGCAAAAACAATTTTACAATGTATCTAAAACATCTGGACATTACATTTAAAATTATCTAGATTTCTACTGCTTCCATACAAATCTAAGTGTTTGCCCTTTAAAGAAACAAGCTTTTACATCTGCTGACTATGACCATTATTCTTGTTCCAGTTACAGGACTTGCCCTACAAATCCTCAAAACAATCAAGTGGTTGTACAGAGTGATTCAACATTTTGGTAGCTAAACTAGTTCCTGAAAATATTATGAAAGCTTTAAACTCAAAACAGACACACAAAGACAAGACAGAAAATGGTGATTAATACCGTTGAGAAAACTAAGGACTTAGCCCCTGGATCTTTAAATTGAATTCTCTTCAGTGTTCGAACCACAGCTTCCACTTTGGTGGAGTGACTTCCCTTTGAAAAGTCAAAGAAGCGCATTAGTAAAGCAGGATGGTAAAAAACTTCTTCCACATTCATTGCTTTATTAAATGATGTTATATTAGGTCTCTTACATATCTTACACAAAGTTAAAATGATCAGCCTTGAAGAAGGGGAGGTTAAGTAGCACTGAACTGCTTTCACCTTTCCCTTTTAATGCACTGCATTAGGATCAGCAGTGTATAACAGCATGTGCAGCACACGGAAGAACAAAGTGCCATACTGAGACACCCTCTAGCTCTGCATGAGGTAAAACAGCCCGAGCATTGCAGTGGCACCAAACATGCCCATTAAGCCTCCTGCAGTTTAACTTTGTGGCACGCTCTTTAGAGAATCTTTCAAATGCACATTAAAATTTCCCTACCTTCACACCTCTTGAAAACGGACCAAGAAAAAAACCTACCTGAGTGCTACTTGTGTTGCTTTTGTTTCTCATTCTGGCAACATCAAACTTATGTTCAGTACTATGAAGCTTGCTAATTATATTTAGAACACTAAGAAAACTGTAAATATAATTAATTTTTGAATGACGGTGAGCTGCAATGAAAACATCTTTATATTCTGCATTCAAAAGTATTTCAGTGCTTAATGAATCCAACACTTTATTCTACTTCTTGTCCATTTTGACTTATGTACTCTTCCCTTTCCCATTAGGCCAGCGAGAGGATACAATGAGAAGCAATTCTCTTTCCATCTCCTTCACTATGTACTTTGTATTACAGCAATTTTACCTAATGTCTTTTTTAAAGAAGCCTTTACTTTCTTACTAGTTCCTACACGCATAGTAATTTCTAGCTGTGCTAGATTCAGCAGGACAAATACTGTTTTATTTCTGTCTGCACCTGTCTTTTGAACATTGAATTAACTATGCCGGCTCACTACAATGACAGATCAAATTTACTGAAGTCATGCTGCTTGCAGAATTGCTGGGAAGGATGTCAGCAGTCTCGGCACAAGCTGGGAACCAATGCTGGGCTGCTTGATCACTCACACATTAGGCAGCTAACATGTAAAAGACTTTCTGCAGACTGTTTTACCAAAGCTTGCAGTAAGCAGTGCCATTTTGTTACCCAGGTCCTCCACAGTGATTCCAACTCTGCAATGTCACAGACACAGAAATTAACCAGCTTTCTTCTATCTCATTTCTGTTGCACCTGGTAGACATTGACTGTCCATCTGACTGTTTGCAAAGTCAGATGGACAATTAAAAATGCTTGTGTTGGCAGGTGTTCTGATCTGAAAGGATGACACATTTGCAGCTCTATGGCAGCTGCCGGCCCATCCTAAACACCTACAGTTAGGAGAGCCGAGATGAGCTTTCAGTACTTCCTACATAATTTCAGGGTCATTTATGTGCTTTTCCAATACCATTCATCTCTGATTCAGTGATGACAATCCTGGCTATTCTGTTCTAATTGTCTTTTCCTCAGAAACTGTTTTTATACCTTACCATAGGTTCTACTTTTACCTGCTATAACAGATAGTAGCTTTAGCCACTGTTGTTGATTTCTCCACCCTTCAGATTCCTGCGACTCAGGTGTCACAAAGGTGACTATGTACAAGATCAGTAAGAGGAACTATGGTGCAGAAAGGAACAGCACAATGCTCAAAGTGGTCACAGTCTTTTTGCTCAATTTTTTAAACAAGATAACTGTGTAAAGTTCTTAATCCCTTTGGGTAAATGATATTAAACTATATTAGACTTATTGAACTTACAAGTGACTAAAACTTTGGCTCACAGCACACACAAAAATTTCAGTTTTATTCTCTATGGAGACATGAAACTGACAGAACTACCCCTTGTTTTTCAGACTGTTTTAAAAAATGCTACCCTACTCATTACCTCTACACCATGAGTCTGTCATTTTTTTGAATATTCAGATAACTATTTACAAAGAAATTGGCTAGTTCCAATGAATTATGGAACAGTAAACATTAGAACCAAAACTACCCTCTAACAAACAATTTCTGTCTCAGATGGCAGGCTGGCAACACCCACTGTAATACTGACCAGACACAGGAAGCTTTTACAAAACCAAAACATGCAGGGATGCCAGTAATCTCTCTCTCAGTATAAAATGCTTCCATTTACAGTAGTCCTTTTGCATCTAAGGCATTACCTTAAAATGGATAGTGTTAGTAAAATACAGAGTAAGATAGAAAGAAAGAGAGGTAGTAAATACTTTGAGACTGGAGGGATTGAGAAAGATCAGATTAAAATATAAACACTGAATAAATCACACAATTTTCATGTCTATACTGAAAGATACTGATCTTCACCTCAGTATTCTACAGAAACCATAGTAAGTTTGTTATGCTTTGTTAACTGTCCTTTAAAGGCATATGAGGTAGAAATTTTTGTTTTTAACAATGTTGCTTGTTTACATAGTAAATACAGTGAAGCTATAGTGTAAATTTTTAATTTTTCATGAACTAAGAATGAGCTTTGCTCAAGCAAACACATACAGAATTCATATTTTTTCTTTATTCAAAGTTTTTGATGCAGAAATACTTCAAGAAAACACTACAACTCTTTACACAGGACAGCAGATGACATGTTCTTTCAGTGTCTTATGAATCTGGTTATTCTAGTTATTTTTTAATGCAGTTTATGAAACATATTTGAAATTTTGTTAGAAACAGGGTGACATCTCTAAAATGCATATGGAATTAATATGTAAAAAGCTTTTTATGAAGTGATGTTCTAAGAAGTAGCACTTGAAAAATACAGCCTATTTACTCCCCCTGGTGCCACATATCGTCAACTACTTTAATAGTTTGAGTTAGGAATCATCTATTCATAAAATGGAATTCCATTTGTCCAGGGAGGTTGAAATAATTACTGTGAATGTGGTAGCATTGTCTTCAATACAGGGCAGCAACTCTAGAAATTGTGCAAGGTTCAAGAAGACTTGCACAGATATCATAGAAGTCTGTCAGCACAACTAGTTATTATTTTTAACTATTCTAATCAGATTAAAATTACGACAAATTATGTCCAGCTCTATTATAATCATATTTTAATGGAAGATAGCAGTATCATCTAAACCAAAATATTATCAATGTCTTTAACCTTTGCATTTTAGCCCAGAATCCTGTTTTTTCCACAAGTGCAATAAACACAAGTTTTTTGTTTCTACAACATTCTACAAGACATTCATGCAGAGCAAACATGTACCTATGCACTACATCTATGTCAGTGCTGCTAAAGACTCATGGAGATGCTGTCTCTTTAACCCAATGAAAACCCTCCATTAGTAAAAAAAGCAGATATAACAGTGCAATCAGAATTGAATTCCTACACATTTGTGTTTAGAGGTTTTGTCATTAGGACAAATAATTTATAAAACTATATAGTACACTTGTCTGCCTAAATGCTGTATGCAACAAAACACAACAAATATGCACTGCTGAAAGTTTGGGCCACGGAGCTCCTGCAAACAACTCACCTTTACAGGAATATCATCCTCCTGATTTGCAGCTTCTGCAGTGAAGACGTAAGATATTTCTTTATGAGATGTTGTCTGCCTGCAAATGGCACATTTAATTGAGCTCCGGCGGGTGCCAACGCTGTACTGTTGGATGATGATTGCTATGCACTCATTACAAAAGCAGTGTCCACACGTCAGCACTGCCCACTACACAGGAAACAAAAAACCCCAAACACAACACAGTTTCAGTCTGGGATCAATGCAAAAGAAAAACAGTGTACTCGTCTATGACAAATTACATTTTCATAGAGAAATTACCTGATTTTCATGATGCTCATCGGATTAAAGATGAATTTTAGAATTTTTGCACTCCAGCTGCTAAAAAGCCTGAATTTCAAAGTTTTCCAGCACAGAGACATTCATGATCTAAAGAAAATCTCTGCATTTATTGTTCATTGTTTGCATTTTCTCAGTTCTGAACTTCAGGAAAGACATTACAGTCTTTTATTTCTATGAAAGATGATTCTTAATGCCCCACGTAAATACAGGTTAAGTATCTGCATAATTTTTAAAAAATTACAAAAATGTTTTTATTTGCCTTCTGTAAAATTCTTTATCTGTGCATTCATACTAGATTGGTATTATTTAATAAGTGATAGAAAAAATGCTTTAATTTTTCCCTACTGGTAAGTCCTAGAAAACATCTTTGGACTTAAGAAGAAAGATTTTGTACAGTGTCTCAATCTCTTTTTGACAGAATGTATGTGAAACAAAAGATTGCACTGCAGAAGCTGTTCTCCCTTTGTGAGCCTACAGCATCTACATGTCAGCTGTAACCTTCCATAATAGAGAAGCAATTTGTAGACCAGTGGTTTTGAAACTTGAAGTAGTATCTTTGGCTGTACTAGTCTGTTCTATAGGCCATTCTGAGAGTAAGAACTAAAAGTTTTCATGAGACCAAGTGGCAAAAGGAATTGACTTAACCACTGGTTATCAAGCAGAAGGTCTTGTAGGCTCTGTAAGGTTCTTTCAATTGTGCAGAAACAGAATGCAAAGTATTTTAAAAGTTCTTTGCAACATGAAAGCTGCTATCATCTAAAGCAGCAGTCTTGCTGTTAAGAAAAGATAAAGAAAGTTAAGAGATTATTTTCCCTTTCAGTGAGCTCCTCCAGCTCTGAGATAAAGCATAATAGCAGTTAACAGGACTAACAGCTGTTCCCTGTAAAAACCTGTATTACCCTTAGAAGAAGAGCACAGAGACGATTTTGGAAACATGGCAGGACAGCAGCTCATGCTTACACATGTCTGTAATGCAAAGAGAAGCTAAACCTCCTTAAAACAGCTGCCCTAAAATAGGAGAGAATTTAGTTTGACCATATAGGAGTCCTTTCATGTTTTTCCCTAATGCATGGTAAGTCAAGTTTAAACTATGGCTTTGTACTTTATATAGATTAAGTCTCACTTGAATTTCAACTCCTGCAGTTCAGCGGGGAAGTGGTGGGGAAAAAAATCCACATGGCCAGTATTTATTCTATTGGATTTTGCTACTGTTCACATTTCTTTTCTTTAGAAGAAAAAAATACTATCAATAAGACCAATTACAGTAAAATACCATAGTATACAACAGAAGTTTACCTACTTCTTTCTGTTAGCTTATAAATGGGAAATCAATCTTTCTGACAAAAGTATAACTTCAGAGTTATAAAACAATCATGACCACAAATTTTTTGAACAATTAAGCACTGATGTGAAAAGCTAAAAGCAATAAAGGTGCTTGCATCTGAGAAAGATGTTATTTCAGGGGAGAGGCTGGTTGGTACATTACAGGAAACAGCTCATTTTCCCTGTTTCAATACAACGTCCATTTTAAAACAGATCTTGACAATTTGACACACTACTGGCTCAGCTCTAGCTAAAGGTATTCTAAAACTAAAACCTGCTGAATAAGTATCTTACCTGTCTTCCCAGTTGACGTGCACAGATTGGACATGGTTCTGGGTTAACTCCCCCAGTAGTTTTATCCTGAGACTATAAATTAGAAAAAAAAAAGCTTTGTGTTTTGTTATTTTGTATTAAAAATAAGCTAGAAAAAAATGAGCAATGAAGCCTTTAAAAGAAACCAAATCAAACCAAAACACTGTGTGAGCAAATTAAAAAAAAAAAAAATCATATACTCAAGTCCATCTTGAGGAGTTAAAAAAATATGTAACTGATGGTAAGCAAAAGAGCACTTTTCATACTGCAGTCCTTCAGATGGCACCTGCAGCTATATGACAGCTCTGAAAAATCCTGGTAAAATACAAGCTTCAAACAGGAAACTCCTCGTATTTTCTATCATCTTCACATTGTTACAAAAACACTTAAATTTTGCTTAATTATGCTACACTTACTCAAACACTATGATTAAAATAACATATAATACATGAGGGTTGTCTGTTGTTTTGTTGTTTTTTTTTTTTTTTAAAACACTTATTTAAACTCCAGACATGACAGTCCTTCTGTTTAACATAAGCTCTTTGTAAAATACCAAAGGTATGCAGAGATGTACATAATTTTATAAGGTTTCTACTAAGCATGGCCCAGTTAGTTTTAATGAAACTTTTAAGCATCTAAAACTAGTTCATAGTTTAATAAGCATGTAATTAAGCAAGTAATTAAAATATATAAGGCAATAAATAATTTTATGAGCACACAGTAACACAAAGAACAGCATGCTGAATTTCAAAATGTAATGAATCTTCACAGAAAATACAATTTCTTTAAGATGGAAGTTTTAAATAAAAATAATGGTAGGTTTCTGCCCTTCCACTAGGTAAGCACAGTACAGCACTTAGGTAAAGACCAAGGAACCATCAATCTTACTTTCTCCAGATTAGTGAGGTACAGAAGTTGTCCTAGTTTCTTTTGAAGCTGTGATTTGGCAACTGCCTTGTCATTCAGAAGTTTCACTCGATTTTGTTCTACCTATGAAAACAACATTAAATATGTATTAAAAAAGGAAAAAAAAAAGTTAAGTTTTACAATAAGGCTTAAATTAATTTCTTGGGTGAAATTCAGCTGAATAATTTACTGGGGACAGATAGAAAACCAGCTCATGCTGGAAATTTATGATGTGCTGCTCCCCAAGCAAAACTGATTATCTGTTCCTTTCCTGTACTCAATGCTGTACTCACACAGCACTGTGAATGGGCTGAGATGCAGAAGGTACTCAAAATTGCTTTTTATTGTTTTATTTGCATTATTGGTTCTTTACAGAAACAAAATTAAATTAAAATAACCCAATTTTTTAGAAGTTTCTTTTGAACTTCATTCAATTTATCATCTATTTTCTTGCAGTCATGTATATATATCCTAGACTCAACTGCTAGTTCCAAAAACGATGTGTAAGAAATAAGTATTTTCCTCACACTTCGTAGAAATTTCCACTTTTCGTTTAACCTATACAAATTCAGAAACACCAAGCTGACTTTTAGATTAATTACAGCTGATAGTGGAGAACCTATTAATACTGAAGAAGATGCAGGCACCTGAAGGATAAAGGCCAAAGTAATGGGTGTTTCTTTTATGACTGCATATACATACATAAATCTTAAGACTTTATTAGGCATTTGTTAAGCAAAGTGCTCCTTTTTAAAAACTGTTTCAATACAGAGATGAAATTTATTTCCTTACAGAAAGAAGCACTTTTATCTAACTGAATCTCACTGAAAAAAAGCACAACTGTGTCTAGAGAAAACATACTTCTACTGGTGCAAAAAAAAAAAAAAATTAAGAGATTAAACCAACCCAGCATTTTCTCTATCATCATGAACAGAGTCTCTCAGGGGTAGCTCAGAAATTCCAAAATACTGAAAAAAAGATTTGTCTTTTAGGTGCTCCCATCTGTTTTATACAGACGTTTATGGAAAGTATCAATACGGGCAAGGAATCGGGTCGACTTAATTTTCCACCAGCTTGGAAAACTGGGCAATTGTAGAGAAAGGAGGGAAGTTGCTGCTGCTGAAAGGACAGCAGTCTTTTGGAAACACGCACTCTGTCAGAAGGCTTAAAAAATATATCAAAATAACTGTTACAAGCTCAAAATGGCCCATGTACTGAATGCAGAAATAGCTAAGAATTCTATACTCCACCAAGCTTTTCAGAAATGGAGACAGAGACACATTATAGACCTTATATACAGATCCAGATGCAGATTTTATTTTTGTAGGAGGTAGGTTCCTTCAGAAAGAAACCATTCTTTCCTGCCCAGTACTTTACCTCATGTGGTTCTATAATGTGGAGCACGGGTGGATTTGGTTTTGGCTCATCGGGATGACGCACTCTCAGGCGTTCCGTCGCCATTGCCAGCTCATCAATAGCAGACACATGATCCCTAAGGACCATCCAATACTCATGAAGTAACTGTAAGAAAACGCCAAACAAGTGAACAGCAGAACTGAATTGAGTTACATGACTCTGCCATATGATGTAAAATAAAATGTGAGAATCTTTTTGGAGGAAGAGATAATATTTCTTTACAGCGTTCAGCCACAACAACTAATTACAAAGGAAAACAAGCAGTATAGACATCATTTTGCCTGCTCTCTTTTCCAGCCTCTCTGTATAAACAACTATAAATAGCTGTCTCTCATTTCTTCTACAACTATTAGTATCACAATAACTAATGCAACTAAAAATTCAGAAACAAAATACCTTGCAAAACAAAAAAACCCCTGCTGAATAAAAAAGAGTTATTTCACAGAGTATCATCCTTGTAACTCAGTGTATATTAGAGTAGTATGGGACCACTGAATCAGTATTTCCAAGTCACAACAGATGGAATCATAACACTGTCTTTATTCTCATTGGCATATTAGTCCCATCTTTTGTTTCCTTACATAAAGGCACATGAAAAAACTGTGTTCCTTCTTCAAAAGACTGAAACTAAACTGAATTACAGAATGGACCAGTGGTGGATTAGCTGAGTCTTGCTACATTCTGATTTAAGTAAACAGATGAACACATTTAATTATATCTTTATACTGTCTTAATAGATGCAATTACGTTGCTTAGTAATTTGATTAGTAGCCAGTGTAGCTTTTAGAAACTCTTAAATCATATATAAATCATTTAAAATCAAATCCTGTAATAAGCACTGTGGAAAAGGCTGGTGTAGGCAAAGCCTAATTTCAGGAATACAACTTAGATGTGCTAATATTCAGCTTCAATTTGTTTATAATAAATTAAATGGACCACACAACTGTTTCATCACCATGTAATTTACTGTACCTTATATTCCTTTTTCCATGCTTCAAAGAGTTCCAGGAATACACTCCCTTCTTCGGTTAGCCTAACATCCATTCGGTGAGCTTTGGCAAAGGAGAGAAGAGCTTTCAAGGCACGTTCAGTTTCACTGGTTGCCCAGAGCCCTCTGCTTGTGGTGGGCAAACGGTCATCGACAAGCCCTTCCTGGTCTTCTATCATCTCCTCGAATATTGCCATTTGGCCTTTAACACTTAAAAACAAACCCAACACAGCACTCATCACTGATTTTGTACTTCCGCATCCATCTGTACTTATTCATCATCTATTTCAGCCTTCTTATATATGCTTAAAGGATAATGCAAACCAAGCAAATATAAACAGCTGTTTTATTACCTAACGTATCAAAAGCTTGCTTTCAACACAGTGACCTTGGTACCAATCCTCAGGCCATGTCGTCAGCTCAAAATCATCAATAGCTTTTGTAAAGGCTTACACATCTAAATCATCTTTCAGTAGTTATTAATGTCACATTCATTAAAAAAATTTCAATTCTGAATTTTTATATAAGCAAGAATTACAGTTAAACTCTGATGCAAAATTTGCTGTGCATTGCACTGTGAAAAAACAGTACAGCTTCCCAGTTTTCTCCTTGACAAATAATGCTAATTTAGAAATACATTGATTCTTCCTGATTCCAGCAGTCATGAGGCAACAGAACTCCCACTGGCAAAGACTTCTCAAAATGTTTTCTCAGTGACCTCAAAACTTTTCAATCCAATTTTGACATTGTGAGGGATATGAGAGATAGAAGTCCAAGAGAATGCATGCAGAGAGCTGTAATCTATGTCTCTCCGTACTGCTTACTCTGCATACTTCTCTGACACCCTGTGCTGGTGTCACCCTTCTTTCAGCTTCCTCCTGTCTGACATCTCTTCTCTCATTCTAGCATTGAATGAGGATGGTGTTCTGCCACTTGCAGCTGGACTGCAAATAAATATTTGCACAAATAGGAACATGTGTTAAATTAGCATACTTGTATTTATTTACACACACACTTTCTGAACATGTCAACACTTCATTTCAAATGTATGGGTCATATTATAGCAGCTTGATAGAAAGTGGCATGTATTCATTCCTTGGACACCGTTTGTTCAAATGAAATTTACATAGGAAATTAAACCTAACAGAACTGCTGTCAAAGCCATTAGCAAGAAGTTGCTGTCATTTTGTCATAAAGTTATTTCAGAAAAAATAAACCAATCCAGCTTTCACTTTTTCTAACAGTGATAAATTTATAAAGCTATGAACTTACCTATGCATAAAGAGCTTTGACTCATATTCTGTGAACAATTCGTCAGCCTTACAAAAGACACAGCTGCAATACAGAAAATTGAAAACAGATTCACTCAGAATTTCATCAGAAACCAAATTATCATAAGCCCTATTCCAACATATAAAACTACACAAAATTCTTTAAAAGGAACAAAATAACAGTCATATGTACACTAATATAGCTGACACTAGAAGATTTTATAAATACAAAACCAAAAGGTAGTGATTCTAACAAATGTATCTGTGATACCTGTGTGCATACAGCTCCTGAGTACATAATAAAGACTTTAGTATGTTATTTCAAATAAAGGAAAATTTAGTAATAGATATCTAAGGTATATTTTCTGTTTTCAAGACCTACTTGTTAAGTGGAAGTCTAACGGGTCGCAAATGGCAGATAGTGGCAGCCTCAATAACCTGCTTAGAAGGAGGCCCTTCTAAGTTTTTCACTGCTTCTCTTACAATCTTCTGGAACTTCTTCAGTTCATCCAGCTGGGTTGTGAGTAAGTATTGAAGGCCTCTGCAGTCACGGAATCTGATTTAAAGAAAAATGGAAATTATTGTACTGCAAAACACCAAATCCAAACTTGATTCAGTATTTTAAAGTAGAAGAGAAGTAGCTAAATAGCCATCTAGGACAACATACAAAGTTCGTACCACAAGCAAATGCTTATTACTACTACATGTAACACTGCCAGAAATCACTCCAGTGTATCCCCAAAGCTGATGCCTGGTATTTTTAGAACAGAAAGACTCTTTCCAAGACTTGGGAGATGCGACCAAATGCGACCAAATACTAGTAGTGAACACCGATCTGCACTATTCTGGTCCACAATGCAGATCTACTAAAAGTAAACCATTGCACATACCTACAGTCTTACTTGTGTCTGCTGGCCAACAAAATGATTTTCAATGCACCTGTGCAATTCACAGCACATACATGCACCCATGACAAAAATACACTGCATTCAGCAAGTTACCTTTCAAAGTTAGATTTATTAAATGGATGTAACAGTAAACTATTTTCCTAAAACCTAGCTGTCTTTTGTTATTGGAGGAGAAACACGAACAGAAGCACTTCTCACATTGTGTTTTTCCTGTGAGGAGAAATCTCCTGCTGAAAGAAAGTGCATCACTCCTACAAGATCTGACATTGCTGTACAAGACTGTGGTTCTACACCATATAGAAAGTTTGATCCAAAACATCGATTTTGTAAAGTGCAGAGCGCAAAGCACAGGTTTAACACTACTAAGGCTTGGCATTTAATATGACCTAATTAAGTAATATGCATTTTAAAGTAACATAGACAAGGTTTTCCCAACCAGGTAGTCTGAAAATAAATGTAAATTGCAACCACAAGTCTGCTGTTAATACCATCAGTTGTCAAATAATACCAGCTTTATAAAAATCTCCCTCACTATACCATGCATTAATCCTATCCAGTACTCCATTAAGACTACTTGTTGCTGCCACCACTGACAAGTACCACTCGATAAGACACTATTTTTTAAGTTTTATCTCATATGCTAAAATAAATTGAAAAGGAAGTAAGTTGTATCCCTGTGTTATAAAAGTAATTTTAGTCACAGACAGCTTTTTAAAAGTTACACAATCTGTAAGCAGCAACAATTTAAGAAGATACTTTCTAAATACCTAATTTCAATCAAGAAAAAAAAAATCAGTGTGACACGAGTTAACATACAGATAGATGCATAGGCATAAAAGTTTTGCATGAACATGCAAACAGTCCTTTCCTCAGATTTATTTTGACTGGAATGTGATGCTATCATTCTCAAATAACCATGAAACGTTCAGATCCAGACTCACAGCCTGGTGAAGGTTGGAAGGGGCCGTGGAGTGTTGTCTTGCTCAAATGCTCTCCTCAAGCAGGGTCACCTAGAGCTGGTTGCCCAGGACCATGCCCAGACAACTTTTAAGTATCTCCAAAGATGGAGACCCCACAACCTCTCTGGGCTACCTGTTCCAGTGGTCAGTCACTCTCACAGTAAAAAAGCATTCCCTGATGTTCAGAAGCAACATCTTGTGTTTCAGTTTGTGCCCATTGCCTCTCGTGCTGAAGAAAAAGGAGGTTAAGTTTTGTATCTGTATTTAGATTATTAGAATTACAGTAAGTACTAAAAAGTAAAAGATACATTTACTTCCATCAAGAAGAAATTGCAACCTTTTGGAATCATGACAGCAAAGTACTCAAGAGTGAAGGACACATCTTTACACATGGAATTAAAATACGTGTGTATCTTAAGTATAAATTTATACACACATACACATTTTATAAACACATTAGATATTTGCACACAGATGTATATAAATTTATATACATCTGTTTATATATGTCATAAATATAGTAAAAATGTATTTGACTAAAACATGATTCAGAAAGGCTGTACTTAAGAGCATATGTTCATGTATCTGAGAAAACTGCCTGAAGTTAAACTATGAGAGCAGTGTCCTTCCTATGTCTCCCTTTTCTGTGATGAACTTACAGACCTTCAGCCAGAATGTACAAGAGGAGGTTAGGAGAAAAGAGTCTATTCAACCCTAAAATTTAGGGGAGACCTTATTGCTTTCTATATTTATCTAACTGGAAGGTATAGAGAAGATTGAGTAAAACTTTTCTCAAGGGCACCTGGTGAAAGAACAAGCGAAAATGTACACAAGATGCAACACAGGAAATATTAACTAGGTAAAAGGACTTTAATGTCTTTTTTTTTTTCCACCAAGTGGGCCAAATACGGGAACAGGCTTCACATAGAGACTATTGAATCTCCTTCCTTGGAGATACTTAACAGGTCAAATCCCTGTCAGCCTTACTGGATTGAACGAGCATGGGTCTGGATCTCTAAGACGGGGGCTGATGTAAGTGACCTCTGAATGTCCCTTCTGAATTCATTATTCTGTAACTGAACCCAAAAAGACAACCCATGTTGTCTTGACATGAAATCAACCTCAAATTCTTTGCGCGGAAAAACAGTGATGCTTTTTTATGGTTACGCAAGGATTTTCTGATATTGTCTGTCTACTTTGCATTTAAGCAAGCCAATTTCTTTTAGAGGTTCCTCAATTTGAATGCAATAAACTTTGAATTCTTCTTACTCAGCAGTTTCATGAGTATAGAAGACTGTAAAACCACAGTAGATAATACAGAAGAACATTTCAAAGAATGCTTATCTAAGAAAAAACAGTAATTTCCCTACTTTTCTTTCCAAGTCTTCTATCTAGCTGCACTTTTTCAGGGACTGGTTTTGAAACATAATTGCAGCCCAGATGCTCTGAAGCAAAAATGTCTGCTATCTAATTGCAACTGCTAGCACAAACTAGTAAGAAGACCTGAGTAGATTTAACTGTATTTAAGAGCCTATTTCAGTTATTCTCTTACTTCTCTGCCATGGAGAGTTTACTCGTCTGCTGTTTGTAGTTGCAGGTTATTTCGTTTTGCACACGTTGAACAAGCTCCTCATCAATGGCATACTGTATTGCTGTCTGGATGACATCCAACCACCAAGGAGAACCTGAATGTATCTATATGAAAAAGAATAGATTTATCCTTGAACATTCAACAGAAAACCAATCTACTCACTGCAGCAGAGGCGTATACTGCTCTGTAGGCCATGGTCAAACACAGACTGACTAATTCCATGAAAAGTGGAGGATGAGAGTATGATTAAAAAATAGACTGTCTTCTGTTGAAGTGTAAACACATGACTAAGAAATCGTCTACATTCTCCACAACTTTATATTCCTTTATAGAGTCAGATTTACCAAGGCTATCTAAACAGAAGAGTCACATAGAGATATTGTGATCTCAAAAGTTTCTTCCTTCTCTCTCTCTCAAAAGGAGATGAAAAGATCATTTAATCAGAGAAAGCAAAGCTCCCTGTGAAATTAATAAAGCAACACAATTATAAGTGACCTTATAATTTTAACAGGCAAAAGAAAATGCGTAAGTTTATTTCCTTGTGTGCCATTTCTCCTCATTTCTTTATTATTTCTTTACTATTATGTGAGTGACAAGCACCATTTCAACTCAGGTGCTCATCAGTTCATTAAGGGTTTGCTCCATTCCATGAACTGTCATATTGACTAAACATAATTAAGCCTTAAGCACACTGACTAAATTAATGCCAAAAAACAGCTCCCTTGAAAGTAACTGAAATACCATCTGACACACCACAGAAATGTTTCAAAGGCCAAACCCCACGACTTAATTACCTAAATTACAAGTGAAGTACAGTTAACTTAAAAAATCAAGAGCAGTCTTAAACTTTACGAGAATCATTCCCCCACCATGGACTTATGTTTTCAGTCATCTGTTCATCAAGTTCTGTGTGTGGAGAGCACAGATTGTATTTTGGGCCTGTGGTGAGTGTGCCCAAGCCCCACTCCAAACAGGCCTTCAAAAACTGTTAGAAATAATAAATAGCTAGAGTTCTGGATAAACAGATGAAAATAATATTTTTTAAAAATGCCAAAAATCAGAGACAAAACATATAAGAGGTACCTGCCTTTCTTTGAAGCTCTCGAATGGTTTGAAGAACCGGCTGTAAGGCCTGATGGGCTTCTGCAACTTCTGCATTGGATTTACTCATATAATGCTGCCGAAGTTGTTCTGCCTGTATGGAAATAAGAGCTTAAACTATGCACAAATCATATCTGGGAGGAACACTGCAAATGTAAAATCTCCCCAGCTACCATAGTGTTTTTTAAATGGTTACCTATCTATGTGCCACTCACTTTCATTTGTAAGCAATATTTAGCAATTTTTTTTTCTTCCAGAATACAGCATTTATTAGTGAGCCAAAAAAAAACGTTTGAGAAGACAAATTACTACAAAGATGCTACCTATGCAACTTTGCTTTTGGATAAGCCCAAACAACACAATAGGAATACGATGCATTACAAAAGGGAACTGGAATATAACTCAGAATTCTTACTTACCTGTGTTGAATAAGCAAACAATAAAAAGATCCAGGAAAAGTCTGAGAACAGGACAATTGAACTTACCTAGATATAAAACTTACTCATAAAATAACAAGAAAGGCTTAAATTTCATTATTTTTAAGTGCATCAGATACAACTTTTTTCAGAGAAATTACTTCTAACAGTGAAACCTCTCTTAGCACGCAAGTGCCTCCACTTTAAAAGCAGTGCCAGTTTATTTTATATTTTAAAAACTGATGAACAAACAACTTAAAAGTAACACGTATCTTTCACCATTACATACTGATTTCACTACATACATTTATTTGGTGCATTTTAGTGTATGGTTTTTTGTTTGCTACTACTAAGATAATTACATTGTTATTACAGAGACCAGTTTATCCAGAGTGGACAAGGCTCTCAGATACGTAGACGAGCTACTGGCAAAAGGTAGCTATGAAAAACCACCTCTGCATCACATTTATAAACAAAAAAAAAATTTCCAATCGCTTTCTCTATAATCATGTCAGGACAATGCACTATTTAAAAACTGCTAGAATTACAGGTCAATAAAAAAAAGTCTGTAGAATTTCCATACGGCAGGTATTATGTATATATATAAATATATATTTTATATACTTTATATATTTAGGAGAACAAGTCTCATGAAAACAGAAAAAAACGCTCCATATACATAGAATTTCCATTAAAATGTTAAAATATCAGAAGATATCCAAATAATAAGACAGATACTCATCACCAGCACAAAACAGGAGAGGCTGTAAGAACTGGGCCTGTGCAGCTGGAAGGAGAGAGGCTTAGAGATTACTAAAGAACAGCCTTCCAGCTGGCAGAAGGAAATCACCAAGATTGGGAGCCCAGGCACTTTAATGAAGTACATGGCAAGTGAAAAAGGGGCAATGGCTATAAATTGAAACAGGAAAAAAGTTCACACAGAACCTCCCTACTACGAGAATTATGAAGTATTGGAACGGGCTACTCAGCTAAGTTATGAAATCTCTTTCCTTGGAGGTTTTAAAACCCAACTGGATAAAGCCCTGGGACACCTGGACAGAAATTCATGTTGACCTTGCTCTGAGGGGTGAGTTCAGCTAGAGACATCCCAAGGTCCCTTTCAACCCAAACAATAATGACAGTCTTTTGCAAATGTTGTCCTTACGTCCACTGCAAGTAACCAGTAGGGAAGAGTACTCCCAGCTATTTTGCCAGATACTTCCCCAGTTAAGATTAAGGATATAGTTAAGCTCACGCATACAGAAAGCGATACACAGTCACTTGCTCATCTGGCCAAAGAAAAATAAACTTCACCTACGGAAAACTCTGACTACTTGAAGTTAAAAAATGAGGAAAGCTAAAGAAAATGTGAGGAAATAAAGGACTCAGAAGAATTCAGGATGACATATTCTTTATCAGTAACATCTATATAAGTTATTTCCACAAGAGCATGGGGCTGGGGAAACAGCATTTTAGAGGTAAAAATTATTAGAAGTTCCATAAAACACATTCACAACATAACAGGGGCAACATAACAGAGGCCACCAACACTGAGATCAGCAATATTTTATTGGACATTTCTGCTCTCATCACACAGTAAACAACTCTCGATTTTACTAATTTTAAGGGAAATGTATGTAGCTAACTCAAAAGCTACTTCTTTTGAAATGAAAAGAATTGTTGTTCCTTTACTTAGAGAAAATACTTAGGGGACAAAAAATAAAAATGTGCTCTTCAATATTTATGTAAAAAGAAAATATGTTTACCTCTTCTGCAAGTCGGCTATCACGCAAAGTCGGGGGAATTCCTGGGTGCTTTGCCAACAATTCCATCAAATTGTGTGTGGAATGAAGTCTCTAAATATACACAAAGTCAAGAGCAATCATGAAAAAAATCCATTGCAACATCTGTGATAGGAAAAACCTAAACAGCAATGAAAGCTTATAGCAAGAAATTAGCATGCATTTAAAATCAGTTTTTGTCTTTCTCTGCTAATCTGGAAGCATCTTATAAAGAAAAGAAAGATTTCTTTCTGCATTTTATTGGGATAGGAAATGATAGGATATGAAATATTAAAAAGACCTTCTTTAACATCTCAAAAGAAAATCAGCAGGCATGTGTGATGCCAGGTCATCAGATCCTGTACCATACTCACCCTCCTAATTAAAACAGCCCTTGACTATTATGAAAAACAAATTATTTATCTCAGAGCACTTTCTTTTGTAAATGCCTTTTAGAATATTCTAAGGAAACAATTAATTTAGCCTATATAAAGCAAAATAAAGTGTAAGGAAAAGACCAGATACCAAGAGCTGCAATATTTTTTCATATTTTTCACTTCTCTGAAATAAAAGATATTGAAAAACGTATGACCTTTTCGTATCCTTTTAGGGAAAATAAATTTGATTGTTAACATAAGGAAACTCTGCTTCTCTTCTCTGGCTTCACCCTTTGTTTCTCAAACCAGACCAATAATATTATGCTTTCTGCACAGCTCCCACAGATTCATACTAATAACGTCCACTATTATAAACTTGTGCCCTTCTCACATCCTGGATTCTCTTCACCTTTGCCCTATTACTATCTCAGCCACTTAAGAGGACTGGCCAGCAGTGGTTTGCCATTATACCAAAGAGCTAAGCCTACACAACTGAGAAGAATTAACAGCAGTAAAATTTTATTACACTACGGCAATATTAGGCAGCATATATTTTGAGGGGGAAAAAAACAAACTTTATTGGATTGCATAATCCAGTAAAACAATTTAATTAACAACTTTGTAATGAGCAGCTTAACAAGTTTACGCTAATAAGTCTATCTAAGCGAAAAAAGCCACCAGGATGTCACAAGGGAAAAGGAACAATCAAAGAAGTGCAACAGAGACACGAGGTGACCACATGCAACATAATCAATCAATAATTTACTCAGAGAAACAAGTAAAGAAACAGACAACTGACCACTTCTTATCTATGTGTCACTAACACTTTAAATCTCTTATTATGCTGAAGAAAACTTTTATCAATTTAGAAGATAGCTCTCGAAGAACTATAAATATGTTATGTTGAGAACCATAACTTTTTTACCAGGAAAATATATTCATATTTTTAATACAGTATTCAACAGGCATGAAGTCAAATGCCCAAAGAGAAAAGGCACTTTGATTCTTTTCCAAGTTTTGATGCCCTTTTATCTTCTGCAGTGCAACTATTTTATTATTCTCTATCATTTGGCACATTAGTATCACTCTCAGTGCAAACCCTGCATTCTGTAATTGCAGGATGTAATATAGCATTGTTAATGTGAGCAGTCACAGTCACATGCACAAGTCTAGGAATTCAGCTTGTTAAGCGTACTGCAGAACAGCAGGTGGAGATCATACACTGCTTCAGGGACATCAAGAAAACTCACAAGAAAGTTTATAGAAATACAGTAGGTTTTTTTGGTCAAAAAAAAAAAAACCAAAACATGAAGGTCACTGGAGAGATTCCTATCTAAAGATTGTTATCAAAAGATTGTGATCATTACAGCAGGCTGAAAGAGTAATTCAGCACACCACTGGGAAGAAGAAAAGACTGACCTGTTATATTAAATCTAAAGTATTCCAGTTCTTAACTACGTCTCTTTACATTTCAATGCTCACTCACTTGCAAGGAATCTGTTTTGAGCTTTTCTTTGTGCTCTTCAGATGATCTTAATACTTCTCTGTACAGCTCCGCAGCCAATGCATATTCTCCTGAATTAAAAAAAAGAGTAGCAAAAACACAGACATATTGTGTTGGTTTTTAAATGTACAAGCAGCCATGACTGACCTTACTAGAGTTACATTACTTGTAACATACTAAGATGTTCTCAGAGAGTCTGTATAGTAAGTGCCCGTCTTCAACCAATTCTTTCCTAGTCATTCCATGCCTCCCCCCAAAAAATTGGTAAAAGACAGAATATGATATTCTACAAAGACTAATGCAGTTTCCAAATTAAATCTTTTGTGACTAAGATCTATAAACCTCTTAATCTTAAAATACGTATCATGGTTGCATAAATAAAAAAAAAAATCTCATGTTGCACTTAAAAAAATCATCTACAACTCACTGCAGTGATGCATTGCTAAATTTGCACTGCAAATACATTATTCACTCTCACAGTGAAAACCATGAAAGTTGTGTCATACTTCAGAAATGCAGAAATGGTTAGGTACATGCAGGGAGCATAACTATTGATGTAAGCTGCCAACATCACAATCACTTCTCAGAAAATAGCTTATATAAATTAAAAAGAAATATAGAATTGAAGTTGAGTATGGAAAAGCAGTGAAAAAAAAAGTCCATTCTAATTTTCTTTTCTCAACTGATGGAAATTTACTTAGCCAGTAAGAGTTTTAGAGACTCTTTAAACATGGAGAAGTACAGAGACAAGAAATGCATAAAGACAGATAACAGAGTAAAACAAAAAACACCATCTTATCTATATATGGAAGTGTAACAATTCAATTCTATGTCAACAAGATTTGATGCTTCTTACTTTGAAAGAGTCGTATTTGTAAGGGTGTAGTCCTGCAGTACAGGATTGCCATTACTAGTAACCAGCCAAAAGCTATGTGCTGAATTTGCAAGGCCTCAAGCTTGAAGCTTGTCAGGCCTCCCTTGAATTTTTCTTGACCTGCCTGGACCTTTTAATTGGCTTAGCTGTGAGAGCAATTTCTGTAACTCACTAGGTGTCTATGTCTAATTTTTAGTATTTTTTTACACTTTTATCTTTGTATGGTACAAATACAGCTTTATATAGATAGCAGTAACAAGCAGTTATTCCACGTAGAATGAGATATTTACAACTACCACAATGATGTAGTGTAGGGAAATACAGGCCTAGTAACAATAGCAGAGGCTATTGACAAGTAAAGATACAGGATGCAGTGTAGAGTACAGCCATGGGATGCTAAGAGATGGTGCACAGGCTTGGCAGTGAATAAGAAAGCCATGGCTACAAACAACTCACCCACAGTCAAAGAAATGCAGACTTAGAGCTGGACAAAACTGGTTTTAGGGGCAACAAAGAGAACAAAGAAAGAGTATGTAACATTCATAAAAGGCACCATGTACACTAAATTTGGTGTTTTCATGGAGCTGCAGACCAATGAAGAAAGAGAAAGATGCAAACATGCTAGCAAACATAAAAATGACCCTCACTGGATTCTTGTGTGAGAAAGAAACCATCAACATAAACTCTTATTCCTCCTGATGAAAGTAATGACAACTGGCCATTGCACTGCCACCACATCTACGAAACCACTGACCTCAGGGTCCAGATGGGCCTAAGTAGAAAGGTGAGCATAAAAGCAGGACAAGAAGTAGAAACAAGTAAGTGTGACTGTTATTCTTTTCTTTGCCTGTAGCAATTAAATTTGGACCAATAATAATTAGACCTATAAGGTTTCAATTATACTAAGAATAAATTCATGGCCTCACTTTTATGAAAGGTGTGCTTCCCCCTTCCTGATAAAGAAGGCTGAGTGTACGGGTAGTACTAGGGGGCGAGTTACAGACCAGAACTCTGCCTCTTTTGTCCTGCTTTTGTTTCTCACCAGATAAAATTTTTATCAATCTGGTTTTCAAAATAGGCCAAACTTAGTTTTTGCTACTACTGTATTTTAGAAGCATTACATCTGTATGTAACTCTTTCTTCTAAGAACTTAACTCTACCAGAAACCCTTCTCTCCATCCTGCAATTGTAACAAAGTATTTCAAACCTGCTAACTACAGATTAAAGAATCTGAATACAGCCTTTCTGTGAGGTAAGAGAAAAAGCAGTTTGCCTGTTCTCTTTAAAGGAACACTTTGACATGAGCTGAAGGAGAAAATAACAGCTTGTCAACTTTAGAAGAACTTGGAAAAGAGGCATTTTTACACATTCATAACTAAGTAATTTTAATTTATTTTTATTTTGTGGGACACTCAAGATTCACGTAATTATTTTTGTTTCTCATGAAAAGCTTTTTTTTTCCTTATAATTCAGACAAAATCTACATTGACAGAGCTGTCTAGCAGGAGCAGCAAAAGTTTGCATGGCCGGGGGCACAAGGGAAGCCCAGAAAGCAGTACTGATAAAAAAAAAGCAGGTTAAGTACAATTACACAAGTATGACTTCTTTTATCCTCCCAGTACACAGAGGTGGAGCATATTCTTTACTCCTGTACTGAAAGGAGTAAAGAATATGCTACAGCCCTTCGGTCTTACCTTTAATGATATGGATACCAGCTAAGCCATTAAGAGCACACACCAACTGTCGGTGAGCTTCTTCGCACTCTGTTCGACATTTCTTTTGCAGAGATGCCAACAGTTCCTCCATGGTCATGGTGCTGAAAAGGAGACCAAATGGCTTGAATTTGAAACAAAAGTGTAGTACTAGAAAAGTAAGAGAGTCATGCTGAGCAGCATAGCTGCTCAGATCATTACATGCATCCAACATACTGCAAATGGTTTTTTTTGAGATTTCTTTACTTATTACAAAAACCTCTAGTTGTCAGATTTTCTTCCTGCTAGAGCTTTACCCTAACTTGAGTATGTCCAGAGGCTGACATCTCCTGGAACACAAAGAAATATGAAGCAAGAAGAAAATTAGAACTTGGTAAAATAATCCTTCATGGGGCAAAATATTTTTCTCCTTCTGTTAGTGGTGAACTGGAAACCAGCAGAATAGACCTCATTTTGTCAAAAGCTGTTCAGATGAAATCAGCTATGACAGACTACACTTCTACCCTCTGCTACCAATCTAAACACAAAACACATGAAGTGTCAATGTAAAGAGGAAAATGTGTGAAATGCAAACAGAGAAGACTAGCAAAAATCATTCTACACTTCCTTTTCTACATTTGTCATATTTGCAAATTATGAGAGGAATTTCACCAGAAGAGAATTAGCTTAACATACAAATACCAGAAATGGAGAGGAAAAAGAGAGAGAAGCAGGAACAGAAATGAGGAGGATGCAAGAAGGAAGCTTGAAGGATACCTTGGAGTAAGGCCACAGGTTAAAGAATCAGAGGACTGATATGAAGAGACAGGAGAGTAAACAACAGCAACAGCGTACAACAGCTGACCTCAGGCTGCTTCTAATATCAATTGCTGCTGTTAGACCAGACACCACCCTCCTCCCCTGAAACCCTGCTTCTCAGCCTCATTCACCTTCAGGAGAAGCATTTACTATTTTGTGCTTAGCACTCTGGAACACAGTAAGATGTGACTTAACTCTTGCACAGACTGGGCTCAAATTACACTGTAAGGATATGCTTGCCTAGGCCTTTATTTTACCCTCCTTATAACATTGCTCCAGTTGCAGAAACTGATTCTTGGTTTTACAGTAGAGTGTTACACCAGAGCGAGCTTTAAATCAATATAATCACTATTTGTAACTACTGAATTCCACAAAGGCAATGGTAAATACACATAGCACCGGCATATGCTGATACTTACACAATTGCTGCTTGTCTTTTATTTTCAAAACCATCAGCAGTTCCAAGAAAAATTGTAACAGAAAAAGGATGTACATAAAAAAATATACTACTTGATACACAGCCTGAGACTACTAATTAAGGCAAAAAGAAGGGGTTTCTACTCAGTTAAACTAGGAGAACCTAGAAAAATATCTTTTGAGGGCTTTTTTTCTTTTTTTTTTTCTTTCCTGAGTAGATCTCATTTACTGCCCTCACTACACAGGTGGGGAAAAATGTCATCTATCACAGAATATGCTCCAAACTCAGGCTTTTATTCCAGGCCCATGTCTCTTATCTATATGCTCCAGCATCAGCTTTCTTATTTAAGTAAATTTCTCGTATTCATCAAAGGTCCTAGCAGAGAATTTTTTCATTATTCCACATATAACCAAAGACATCTCTATTTTGGGAATGTCCACTGCTGCAGTCGAGTTTGGTTCATAGAAAAAGGTATGTAAACACTGCTGGGAAATGACTTTTCCTTGTACATGTGATTTTAAGAAATATTTCATTTTCATTGCTGGTTTTTCCATCAGTTACTATGCAGCTGTCACTGTGCAATGATTCCACCAAAATCAACACAGTATGAAGCTGTTCCTACCATACTCTGCTCAGTTTACACATTTCATTTATACTACATTGGCTCATTTTAATGCAAATAATCTTGTATGATGGGTGGGAATATTGATTTCTCTTATGTTTGAGCCCTTGCTTCCACATTAGCAGACTGCTACAGAAAGTGCTACGACACAGTGTCTAACTATTGGTCTCTGCTCAAGTATGTACAAAGCCAGTTTCAGCTGCTTAGGCACTGCAGCTGCCCAGTATAACAAAGAGCAAGGAGTAGGACACAAAACTTCTTACAAGGATTGAAAGAGACTGAATAGAATGCATGGACTAGGAAACAATAGCAGTAACACTGGCAGTGCTAAAAGTTGAAGTTCTTCCCTACCTGTAGCTTAAAAAAGAAACATAGACAATGCTCTGAGAGTCTGGAATGGAAACAGTTCTTCCACAACCTCCTTCTGATTGATTGAAAAAGTAGCAGCTACATTTCAAAATAGGACTGGCAACATGCTCTTTTTTTGGTCTAACAAAAGTTGAGACCAAATTGATATTTGCAAGGCACTTGTGAGGGACGATGATCTCAAAAGCATGCAAAAAAAAAAAAAGAACGGCATTTGAAGAGCTTTCAAGTTTGGATTTACATTTACAAATTTTGCAACCTCACATTAACATTTTCTTTGAAATAAAGAATTATTCCATTCTGTTGATTCAGTTTTCTCACTGTTCTCATTCATGAACATGAGTTTTGTAAGAGACCAAAAAAAAAAAAAAAAAAATCTGGTTTGTTTCACACTCAATCTGTCACTTGCAACACCCCAGTCATAGCAAGGCTAGAATGCCACTGGAGAATCAAATGCCTTCAGTACTACGTTCTTTAACACAAGAATTACACTAATGACCCCACTGTGCCAGGGTCAGCTTCTGAGGTTCAGCTTCTGAGGTCAGATTACCTTGGTGTGCCACAGTCACACATTTAACTAAAGAAGCTTAAAATTAGGCTTATTTGAGGACTGTACAAGAGCTTGCACTGCTGGGGACAATGAGAGTTTTGCTTTGGATAAAGCAGGCCATTTAAGAAATGGCAGAAATTCACCTTTTCTGTAGTGGCAAAAACTCTCCCCGAACAGCTTGTGGGTGACAGCAGGCCTGCCTCAGCCGTAGCAAAGGGTAAAGAATAGAAGTCACAGTCCTTCTATCTAGGCTGCTAAGCTTAAGAGTCCAGTCTGAAATCTTCCTGAGTTTTGCCAATGCATCCTGGCAGCACACCTCGTGCTGGCGATGATAGAAGTGTCTCTCCACAGGAGAGAAGTGAAGCCAGTGTATATTTTCTGTCTGAGGAGGGATTTGAATCTGAAATTAAAAAAAGAAAGTAAGTAATTTGCAAATAAAACTATTGATAAATTATGTTCAGGAATTCTAAAACTCAAAACTTTTACTTACTTGGTCAATCACGTCCTTCTTTGCTGACCTCCACATTATCTTCGCAATTAGACTGTAGAGAGGCCGGGGATTTTTCCTACAATAAGGTCGATATAAAAGTTGGTCCCACCAATGTTTGACCCAGTAAGGATCAACTCCAAGAAAAAGGACTAATCCATACAAATCTGCCAAGAAAAGAAAGTGTTTGTGTTTTAATACTTCACAATGTGTCTCAAAAAAAATTAACTGTCATACAAAGGCTATCAGGCATACAGCATCTCTATCCTGGCCCACATCTTTTCCACTTGTTTTCCAGTCACTCCCTCACCAAAATATTTAATTCAAGGAAGGGGATTGGGTGGCAGAAGGTGGGAGTTCTCTTCTTTAGCTCGTTTTTGATTTCCACACAACTTGAGAGAATATAGCTATTTGGGAAACACTTTCCTAATTTCAAGTTTAGCAGAAGAGAGTAAAGAATTTAAACCTATCCAGAGCAGAGGCAAGAGGCAGAAATTACATGATTGCATATGGTTAACTGGGTTTGCCAGGTTTTTTAAACCCGTGTTGCTCAGCATCATTACTTCAAAGCCTGCTGTGCACCGTCTGCTGCCCACAATCCTAGAAGGGGCTGCAATTCAGAAGAATTTTCACTTCTCTATTAATGCATAAGAAATTAACAAAAGACACTTAAATTGTCTTCTTGCTAATTGAGAGAATACATCTTGCTAATTCTGCCTAATTCCGAAACCAGACACTTTCTGGAGTGAAATTTAAGGACATAGTGACTTTAAACTTCTGTCTAAATCTTACTGGAAAAATACAGAAGCACACATTTAAATGCTGCATGCGGGTACTGCAGAAACAGAGATATGTGATGGTATCTTACAGTTCTTAAAAATCTGGTGGCTACATTCCTTATTCTGTCAGCTTTACTATAATTCAGTATTCAGCTGAAAGCATCAAGACATTCACTAAATACATCATAGACCAGAGGAAGAAAAATCCTGGGAATCATTTCTATGCAAGAAGCAATTGTTTACCCAGACATCCTATCCCACTGCATTACAGCAGCAGTGGCACAGATTGAAATGAGTCAGCAGTTTTCATCCCCGATGTGATGGGGGCTGCCTTAGCATAGCCTGAGAGCCTGTCAACATGTATTGTGAACCATATGACATTTTCAGATATGTATTAAATCAATACTATCACACACAGGGCCTTGACGAAGTTAATCATGACACTAAAATCAATCACTTCTTTCTACAGCTTTGCTTTATTAACTATGTATTCTTGCAATGTTATGTGTATTTATAAATTTAATTCACAATTCCATAATGAATTAATCTAAAATATTGATTTTTACAACTCAGTATCCAAACAACAGTCCACAAATGCTTACACTGATACATCCACTTTCAAACGCATTGCCCCAATGTCTACCATATATTCCAAAATCCATCAGCGAACACAGGGAGACAATGCAGTTAGTCAGCTCCCTTTCTTTTATTCTATCTCTGTCTGAAGCCTGACTACAGAAACTGAGTTACCACACAAAAAAAAAGACAAGATAAATGACACCTGCTAACATACAGCTACCTACTCCACACATCTCAATTCATTAAGTCCTTACATAAGGACTCAAGACAGTTTCATACGCTTTAGCACGATTTTTAGAATTTATATTCATGGCAGTGGATGCCTACAGTAGTTCATACAGAGCTATGCAAAAACCAAATACAGCTTTGCTTGCTGTATTTGACAGTTCAAAGGATTCTGTAACCAGAGCAGACTATCTATAGCTGCAATAGAGAAGGGTTAATATTTACTGACTCTGCTAAGTGAAAACTGAAGAACAGACTTAAGTCAGCTATTAGACATACAGCTTCTCTTCTCCTCAAAGTATTTGCCTAACTCAGGGAGACACTGATGGCTTTATTACCATGCTTAAAGTTTATGGCTTACAAAGTTAGAGTACATAATGAATTCAGAAGTAAACTAGCAGACATTTTAACTGCTTCGAAGCCCCACCTAATTATCAGCATAAGGAAATCCCACACATTACACTGCTACATAAAATCTCACCTTCTAATCCTCGCTGCACAGGAGTGCCACTGACACACCAGCGATTGATTCCACTCAAACGGAGCGCCATTTCAGCAGCCTAATAAAAGGACATAGAGCCAATGGTAGGAAAGGAAAGGAAAAACAGAGTGGAACACAGTCTGACAGCATGTGGATCTTATTTTTGAGAAGTCTGAACATCTTTTCAGTATGTACCATTAGACCTAGAAGCAGCATTTGTGCAATATATTATAAAAACATATATAAACTTTTTGATCTTTTCGGAAGGTAACTGAAAGCTGATAAAAGCCATGTCCTCTTCCAAGTAATCGAGTGCAAGTAAGGGTTCACAGAAGGCAAACAAATAGCAAAAATAAACTGTTTGTTTAAAAAAAAATTTAAACATTAAAGCCTGAAAGCCATTACATAAGTAGCATTTTTGTCTTCCTGTCTTGGGCAAAAGGACTGGACAAACAGTAATTAAAATAATTCCCCCTTCAGACTGTATCCTCCGAGTTTGCAGACAGACTGCTGACTATTTTAGCTTCTAGACCCAAAGGACATATCTATGCCTCTGAACCACATCACTGAACAGGCTAGTGTCTTGTTTGAAACTAGCAAACACCACATACAACATGATGACCTTGTTCTTTAAACTGTCAGTATAGATTATGTTAAGTATTTTTTGAGTTGGATATACTTCACAAGCTGCCAAAATTTCAACGGGAGAACCATTTAATAGTAGTATCTCCAACGGAAAATTCACTTCTAAAGACCAAGGGACAAGGACAAATTACAGGAGTGTACTCAGAACATCAGGAGGGTCAGAGGAAAGACTACTCCATTATTTACAATAAACTTGTCAGAACACTTTCAAGTTAAATGAATGCATGACCTGGAATGTCACACCTTTGCAGTAGTGCACTCGACCATTTGCGCTTCATCGAGGCAGATCCTCCACCACTCCACTGCTACCAAGGGGCTCGGGATGGCCATGTAGCGCTTCTGGTTCCTGAAGCGGCGCCCGTCCTCGCTGTTACTGTGGGGAATGTCTACGTAGTTCAGTTCGGTGCGCAGGACGTCGTACGTGGTGATAACCACCTCCTGCTCTGCCAGCATGTGGGGCTGCAAAAAGCCATGCTTCTTCACACCTTGATACACCTACAGACATTTATAGTCAATAGCACAATAGCAAAGAAGGGAGGTAAGAGACACTTTGATAAAAATGCCAAAATATCAGTACAGCTTATTATGTGCATGCTTTCAGCAGTGTTGCTCATATAAGAAGAAATCATTCATAAAATCCATATTCATATAATAGTATGGTGGGAAATTCATCTAAGTAACCTAATAATAAATACAATAGAGTCATTGATGCAAAATTTGTATGTATAACTTTTTGTAACTTTGCAAAACATGTATTTCCTCCTCTGAAGAAGAGAGGACTTTGCTGTTTTCTACAACAGTTATTTATTGTAACAGTTGTTTGAAGATTAAGTATTCTGTAATGTTGTATGGAACAACACTATGTAAGTCACTGTTACATGTCCAGTCTTCTCCTCTCCTGTACTGTAGATCTATTACCTTGCGTCCAAAAATTTTACTCACTAAAATTTAATGGATGATTAAGCAAAGACAGAAATATGCATCTAACTATATAAAAACCAGAAATGATACTCTGAGAAAAGTTTTACCTACACAAGGATTTCTACAGACATTTAGGAGATGAGGAAAAATACCCCAGGTAAAAAACAATCCCTGGGCACTAACAGAAACCCTTCATATTGACATTTGTTCTATTATCAGAAGTACTTTTCTTATCTCCCTCAATATTAGGCCAAATCCCTTTAGAAACATACAGACATTAAAATAACTGCTCTTTAAGCCTTGATGATCAGCAGATGATTTCACTGTTAATTTCACTCTTAACCCTACTTTTTCTCTCAGTAATGATCTTCCTCTGCATTTGTGCATATGGCAACAGTGTTTCTGTCAACTGAAAGAAACTCCTGCAGATAATTTCCTTCTGTTCAGCCTCAGAGTGGGACAACAGAGCAACCAGGTTATTACACATGAAACAAAAGAGAGAAGAGGGGCTTGGAAGGGGAGGAAAAAAGGAACAACCAAAAAGAGCATGCTCTCTGAAGCAACCAAGAAGAAATAAACAGCTGTCGAAGTTTAATGATTTCTTCAAGTATTTATGAATAGGTTTTCTGGAGATTTACAACTTGGCCAAGTTTTAGTTGTTTTCACAGCAGCAGGAAAAGACAATCTGCCACAAAGCAAGACCTACTGATAAATTTTAATTTCTTGTTCTGTTACATAAAACCATTAGAATTTCCCATGGGTTGTAAGCAGTCGAAGAGTCAAAAACACACTTCACATGCAATGCAGAAGTTGTTAACATGGGACACTGCTTCTTTGAAACATCTCCACTAGTTTCATTTTACCTTAACAGAAAATAAAACACCAAATTTTCATTTTGAAGCAACACTGAAAACAAGTCTCACAGTTGGCAGTTAAAAGAAAATGAAAACAATCTTGTAGAATGGAAGATGTCACACACTTTAAAGTACAGACATTCAGTATTTAAACTATTTTATTGTCACCCTGTAAATCTATTTCTGATAATTTTCATCAAAGACGGTATTAAACTTGGACTGGGCCTTAGGAAAACCATGCGAGTTTTACACATTTGTTAGTTCCTACATTAACTCTAATTAGGCTGCTCACACAAATAGCACCAGAGGCCTAGAATTTCTTTATACATTGGGTAACTATGTGTAATAGCCAAAGGTACCAGATATATCCCTGAGTACAAAGTTATATCAATCTGCTAGTACTCTGTTCAAAATACAAGTGATTGATGGTTTTCAAAGCTCTTGATCATTACAAAGGTTCTTGACAGCTAAAAATATGAAGGACAAAACCTGGCTGCATCAGTAATAAAACACTCTTGAATACTGTGATAATCGTATTTTAAAAAATCCTGTATAGCCATTTTTACTTTAAGTATAATTAGGTTTATTCTAGTGACAGTGTTAATAGAAATCAAGTAAAAGGACAATATATGGTTTCCAAATCAGCAACATCTTAATAAATTTGGAGCTGTTATAGAGACAACACCCAAGTCGTAACAGTATGGTTTTCAGTAAACATCAATGCCCAAGACTTCTTTTAGAAAGCCTGAGAACCAGAAATGCAAAACTACAGGCTTTACCTACTGAAACGTTTTTTATCTAGAATGAAAGGAGGAGCAATAGTCAGGGAATTGCTTAAGTGCAAGTGTACAGTGAGACAACACTCAAAACACCTATAGGCCTTTTTAAGTTCCTTGGTGGTCTTTCAAACAGCCTTCCCTCTCAGAAATCACATGCTGTAGCAACTGCTCCAAATTTGCTTTCAGTTGCTATACAATCTAGTCCACTGATTTATCTCCCAGTGACCAACTAAAACAGAAAAAAAATAAATTAAGAACTAATTGCAGACTGTCTCTCTGGGACACCAATGCACCACATAATGCCAAAGCATTGGTCTAGCAGCAAGAAATGTAGAACTCTGATACAGAGGACAAAGACCTCTGAACTTCAAGTGATGCAGAATGTCAGACAGGACGTCCAGAGCCTTGATAAAATAACTCTCCAGAATATGAAGCTATATAATCTTACCAGAACTCGAAGAGATGATGATCTTACATGCCTGTTGATCTCATCTACCCACTGGTGACAAATAGAACTCGGAGAAATGATCAGAGTCGCTCCTGTGGGAACTGGTTTCATTGCCACAAGGCAATGGGGACAGTAGAAGGGCCTGCTCTTCAGGTTCTCCTCTTTGTAGTTTACACATTCTGCATGCTGCCACAGGTAACATTTCAGGCACTGCACACGAGCTTTGTAGTCAGCCAATCCGAGCTCACCACAGATGCATTCAAAACGATATTCAGAGGTATTAAATGGAAATATAGAACTGGTATGCTGTACGCTACTGCCAGCGTGTTCTTGGGAATGTGAGGACTGGACCTTTGGGATTTCCTGCTGGAGATCAGCTGCAGTTTTAGAAACATCAACATCAGGATGATTGCTCATGTCACTGGAGACAAGGAGGCTGCCATGCAAATCAGGAGACTTTGGGACCACAGTTTCCTGCTTAACATTTTTCTCTTCTACAGAGTTCTCATGATCTGCTTCCGATTTCTCGTTATTTTTATTAGTCGTACAATAATCATGTTCTTCCATGGCGATATTCTCACGTGAAGCAGTTTTGAAGGCATTTTCAGATGTTACATTACTGTTTCTTGATTCTTTGGGTTGAGTTTTAGCATCAATCAATTGCTTCTTCTGAATGTTTTCTGAAGTCCTTGCTACCTACCAAGTAAAATTAACCAAGAATGTCAGACTTTACATTCAGACCTGCCCAGTGACATTTAACATCTACCAGTGCTACTTAATGTTTTCATTAATGGCACAGTGAGAGGGATTGAGTGCACCCTCAGCAAATTTGCAGATGACAAGTTGAGTGGTGCAGCTGCCACACCTAGAGGATGTGGGATGCCAGCCAGAGGGACCTGGACAAACTTGAGAAGTGGGCCCATGGGAATCTCATGCAGTTCAACAAGACCAAGTGCAAGGTGCTGCACGTTTACTGGAGTACTGACACAGGCTGGGGGATGAAGAGATTGAGAGCAGCCCTGCTGAGAAGGACTTGGGTGTACTGGTGGGTGAAAGGCTGGACATGACCCAGCAATGTGCACTCACAGCCCAGAAAGCGAAATGTATCCTGGGCTGCATCGAAAGTAGCATGGGCAGCAGGGCCAGGGAGGGGATCCTGCCTATCTATTTACTCTTGTGAGACCCCACCTGGAGTACTGCAATCCAGCTCTGGGACCTCCAACATAAGGAGGATGTGAACCTGTTGCAGTAAGTCCAGAGGAGGGCCACTAAGATGATCAGAGGGCTGGAGCACCTCTCCTATGAGGAAAGGCTGAGAGAGTTAGGATTGTTCAGCCTGGAGAAGAGAAGGCTTCAGGGTGAGTTAATTATGTCCTTTCAGTACCTGAGGGAAGGCTACGAGAAGCTGCAAAGAGACTACTTACAAGAGCGTGTAGTGACAGGACAAGGGGGAATCGTTTTTAAATGAAACAGAGTAGGTTTAGATAAGACATTAGGAAAAAATTCTTCCCTGTGAGGGCAGTGAAACACTGAACGGGTTGCCCAGAGACGTTCAGGATGCCCCAACCCTGGAAGTGCTCAAGGCCAGGTCGGACAGGGCTTTGAGCAACGTGGTCTAGTGGAAAGTGTCCCCATGGCAAGGGGGTTTGGAGTTAGATGATTTTTAAAGTCCCTTCTAACCCACAAAAACTTTCTCCTCACCTTTTTTTAAATGAATATATAAACACATCACTACATAGAAATTAAGGGTTTATATTAATTTCTAGTTTGAGGATTTGGTTAATGTTTACCAGTGTTCAAAAAACAACTTCACAGTAAGAACAATATAACTCCCAATGACACTATTTTAAAAGACTTATGACAGACGTAGTTAATATTTTAGCCCCAAATTTTATCTACATATGATTTCTGCTTCTTTACTTATGAATGTCAAAGCAATTGCTGCAGTTTTCTTCATTTTTACCACTAAGTCAGTGTCACTGAACTAGTGCACACAGACAGTACAGCTGAGAGTGGCACGTAATTGGCAGAAAAAAGAACAGCCTTTGCAACATTCTTTGAAGCAATTACAGCAGCATGTTTTACCTGCTCTTTGGTTCTTTCTCGCTTCTTCTGTTCCTTGTAGTTCTTTCCCAGCTTGAAAGACCCAGCCAGACCATGTCCTTTAACTTGCTCCACCACCTGTTCTGTGATTAGTTTTTCTAGAGTTCTTTTGAGAAGCCGTCGATTTCTCTGTGTGTCGTACCTATATATAGAACTGATGTACTTAAATATTGCAATAATGGATGCTCCTTTCTTCACATTCATTTCCTTTACAGCTGCTAATATCATTACTCGTAAGCCTGTATGAAGAATCAAAACAAAACAACTTATAGCTTTAGATAAGATTAAAGTTACCTTACAGAATGCACATTAAGGGAACTCTAAACATAGTGTTCATCTAAAAAATGCAAAACAGACAGGCAGCAGTTTTGACAGGCTTTTACTTGAGGTAGCTCTGCAGACTGCTGTTTTGCAGTGATTCTCAAACAATACTGGACAGTAATAGAAATAAATCACTCAATTTTCTTACTGAGGCATAAAAAAGACAGCTTATTTCATTTAAATGCATAAACTCTTTACAAAGACCTCTAGTTACATGGAGCTCTGTAGCACAGAGTTCTGAGTTCGTAACTTTACTTCTAACTGTGGATCACTTGTTTGTAGCATGCAATCCTACGTGACAGTGCCCAGCAAAAGAATAATTTCATTCTGAAGAAGCAAAGACTATCCTTGAACTCATAGTCAGTGGCCAAGATAAGACAATACTAAAAGCAAAATGTATTTTAGAAGTCATCAGAAATACTTACTTGGATACTGTATTTTTTCCTTTAATTTAGGCTCCATTTCCTTTGGCTTTTTCTTTTTATTTCCCTCTAAAGGTTGAGGTGGAACAAAGAAGTTCACAAGCTTACCCTAATGCAGACAACATTAAATAGTTATTAGCTCACGTCTCTTCACAGTCACTCTGACCTTCATTAATCTTCTCACATCTGAAAATAAGCATGAGCTGCTACAGATGTATGTTCTGATCTCACTAATTTGCTCAGATAGGTCATTTTTAATGTACAGAGTGACACATCATTCAGTACAGTTTCTTGGCAGTGTTCAGCACCCTAGTTAAAACACAAAGAGAGGCTCTGAAAGCCTTGTGTCCTCCACTGCTTCAGCACTAAGTTGCAGGAATCTACACCTGTAACTGATTTAGGTTACTGATGCAGGAGGAAAATAGATATTTAATATACAGTGAAAAACAGAAAAGGATGTAAGCAATATAGATGAAGAGCCCTAGTTAGCTGTATAAAAAGTATCTTTCTCTTTTTAGGGATTGCCTCTCAAAACTTTGCTCTGTTATTAATGTATTAGCTAAGATGTCTGTCCCAACTACTTACATCATGAAACAGTTTCACTAACTCCAGCCCTCCAAAAGCTCTGGTCTCTAGCTATTGTTGTCAGTCAGTGCCCAAGCACTTTAGTGCTTATACCCTCTTCTTGGCACTCCTCAGTGCTGACTCTCTTATATATTTAAGAACCATCTTATTCTCTCTAAGAATTGAGTCCTTTTAACTGGTAAAATTACAAGCAGGCTGGAGATCATTATGATAAATGTACAATGAAACTGGCTGCCATGATTTCCAAAGGATGGAACCCACAAAGTGGTAGGAGTTTACTTAAGAAGTTCTCTCCCTTCAGAAAGAATTTTTTGGTTTAGTGGATGTGCCAAGTTTTCACAAGAATGCATGACGAGGAAAGTGGAAAGATGGAAAACTGTTGCTAAATAAGGTCATTTATTTTATGAAATAGAGGGAGAGCAGAAATCTTTACTCAGAACATAAACTGTCCCTATTTTAGCACAGAACATGTGTCTAACGGGTATCTGACACTCATCAATACAATGAAGTGAAGGAGAATGACCTCCAGCATAGGAAACTAAATTACGTATTTCTATATTCCTGAAGCCTGTCCAAACTATATTAACAGGGCTGTTGCCTGATAAAACCATTGAACAACGGCAAAGCATAAAGAGTTTCTCATGCAAACTATTCCACCATTTATGCTGCCAAGGACCACATCCTACAAATGGAAAAACTTCCACAGTAATGCAGCTTTGAATATGGACTTCTAACTCAAGAGAAGTGCACTTGCATTCATTCTGAAAAGCATTTTCTTCATAATAACTCTCACCCTGGTTTCCTTACCTCAGGTAATGTCAGATCATCTTGTTTAATGTCTGGTCCAGTATGATTCAGAATAAGAGCCAACACTTCTACTGTTTTTCCTAGACCCATCTCATCTGCCAAAATACCTCCAGGCCACTGGGGTCCAGCAGTTGGATATTCACGGATAATACTAAAATTCAAGTACATTCCCAGTGAAAGTCAGTAACTATAGAATGGTGTGACAGAGAAGTGTTCAGAGACACACAGCAGAGCTTCAGCAAGGCAAAGTTTGTAAGGTGAGGCATTATCTTTTATTAGTTAAACTGAGATTAACAAAAACTAGCAAGCTTTTTGAGTGTATGAACCTGACCAAGACAAATATGCATGCCAGAATTTTTAGAATTTTTTCACCTCCTAATAGGTGAAAAACACACCTTGCTCTGCTAACCTTAGCGAATCATAGCATTAGTCTCAGAAACTCTGAAATATTTTTATATTCACATGTGACAAAGATCTGAAAATTATATAGGGAAAAATGAAAAGCAAACTAGCAATCAAAAGGTTCTATTCTGACCAAGTTATTGAGAAAAGAGAAACAGATTTAGTAATGCAATACCTAGCACTAATAAAAAGCATTCTACTGCTGCTTTCCTTTGGACCTTAAAAACATTGGATCAGAAAGCCAAAGCCTCCAATACTCTAAGTTAAAAGAATGTTAATATTAAACCACTGAATTATTGACATTTTTTTAAAAAAAGCTTTAATAATTACATCTTCAGCTTGAGATCTACATCTTTATCTGTGCATTACATACTCCAGTTTGTGCTTGTTTTTCAAATTAAAGATATAACTGTTCTAATTCTTTAGTTGCTAACTGAAAAACAAGTTATGGAATATCTTATATCCTGCAGGATAAAGCTACCAATATGGTTTTCATAAAGTACAACCCTGAGGTGTGCTCAGAAACAGTAACTATAAAAACGTACCAGCCAGTAAATGGATTATAGTAGATTTTTACTCCATCCAGAGTGATCACCTCCCGCCATAAGAAGTGCAGCGCATTTTCTATGGAAAAAGTGTTCATGTTACTATGATGAGGTTTCTCTATTAACAGCATACTCCTTACAATTATTCAGCCTTTTCATGACATTAAGAGACAAAAACCTGAAGTCTGCCTCCACAGAGCTCCATGACCAACAAGATATATCAACTGCTGTTCAGCAAGAACTAGCTTATCTTTTCGTGTACTACACAAACAACAGCTTTTATGAAAATATTAATGAAATAATTCACAAAACTTCTAATCAAACAGCATGGAAACATTCCTGCTGACAATACAATTACGCTTTCCTCAATTATGCAAGTTTTTCAGATCCATATACTTGCCGCTACTTGGAGTACTTGTGTGGTTCTCTCGGTGAAGCATCCAGTTGACAGCCTCACTTTGGTATGGCCTCAGAATGGGAATTAATGCAGGATGCTGCACATCCTTTCTCAGTAATTGGATATCCTGCTGATGGGTGTGCCTTACGAAGTCATAAAGCTCTTCAATATTTTGTCGCTCTAGTTCCATGTCAGATTCTTCCTCATCTTCCTCCAGTTCATCTGGATACACCAAATAATTCAAGACATGCGCTATCAATCAACTTGGGACAACATTTCAGTAAATTCTGCAGCAACATATTTAGTGTACATATATGAAAACAAGCAAAGTAAAATGTCATTTAAACATATGCCATGACTGCATCTGACTCAGCTAGCAGCAGTAGCAAACAATGAGCAGTTTAATAACTGAAATAAAGTAAAACATTATAACAATAACAAGAACAGCAATAATAATAGTAATAGCAATGAAAAGGAAAAAGAGAGAAATTAACAATAACTAAGAAACAACTGATGCACAATACAATTGCTCACCTCTCACTGATCAATTCCCAGCCCATCCTCAAGTGGCAGTTGGTGGCTCCCAGCCAACTCCCACCAGTTTATAAACTGAGGATGTTGTTCTGTGGTGTGGAATATCCCTCTGGCTGTCCTGGCCATGCTCCCTCCCTACTTGTCCACCTGCAGAGCAAGGACTGAAAAGTCCTTGACATGGGGCAAGCACCATTCAGCAAGAAGTAACACATCCTTGTGTTACAAACATTATTGTCACACTGAACCCAAACACAGGGCACTAGATCAGCTACTAAGAAGAAAATTAACTCTATCCCAGCTGGAACCAGGACACCTAAAAGTTAACATGTTGTAGTGATCACAGATGTATACACAACCAGCAAAGCTCTTTCTTGAGAATTTAGGTATAGAATGACCAGGTCTTATTTATTTATAAAGACCTTCCACTAAAAAATTCCAATTGGTACAGAATCACAACTATCTCATTTTTCTGATTTAAATATTCATATTGGTCAATGACCTTACAGAAAGTAGAAAAGTTAATCTTTATTCATCTGGATAAGAAAATAGTAGCAGCAGGACAACATGTAATTCTCAACACTTGCATCATTGCAAAAATTCAGACGAGGCATACTTTCAAAATTAAAAACCCACCTCAAGAGAAGTATGCACCCTTTGGGACAGAAGGCCTACCCTTCTTCTCTACCCTCTAGGAAAGAAGGCCTTGTGTTTATGTATTTTTCACATAATTTGGATATATGGGCATACACAGAACTTAAACAACGTAGAACAAAAATTCATGAAAAATTCAAGGGTTGGCATTCTAGAAAACAGATATGAGAGAATGAAAGACTTGTAGGACAAGTTTTAACAATATTTTAGGCCTAAAATTAAAACACCAGTATCAAAACAATACAGACCGGTTCTAACCCTAGCTAGCATTGGAAATAAATGCACCCTGAAGAACTTTTATATAAAAAACACCCCAAAAAACCCCATCAAAATTGGAAGGAAGTAAAGGCTATCATTTTCAGTAACTCGCGATCCTTAAGTATATTTAATATTCTAATAAAACAGCTAATGGCTGGCACACTTAAATAAAATTTTAATTCTGATACCTCAGACTAACAAGGAAGAGATGTACCTGGCAAAAACTATAAAGCTTAATCTTAAAATAAGGTTCGGGACTTGCTATTACGACTCTCTTTCATGAAAAGCAAAAGCTTTCTTTCATTCAAATGGGTGGTGAAGGTGAAGAATTATTTCCAAAACAAAAGAAGGAAATTATATGCCTATCGTAGCCATCAGTGCCTTCCCCTAATCCTTTTAAATTAAAGGAACAATCCCAGTGCTTCACAAGTGGAATGAGAATACTGAAAGACACTAAGTTTCGATATATTCATGAAAACTATATATATGACTTGTAATGTAAAGAAGGCAATCAGAGTGCATATGTGGGGTTATTAATGATCCAGCCAAATGAAAAGCACTAAGAAAGCACTCAACTTTATATATTAAAGAAACCATTCAAAGGGATCCTCTACCACACATCCATCACTTTAGGAAACGAACAGAAAATTGGAGTGCTTGCAAAGTGTAAGTCTGATCAATGAATTTGATACATAATGACAGCTATCATTATGCTTGCTAAAATAACAGTCTTCAAATCTCACATTTTTAAGCATAATAAATTGACTTCTATATAAACTAAGTCTATCCAGAATTTTACAGGAGAGCAAAGACTACAATATAATTTAAAGCAAACATTTTTTTAATACGATTGGATTTTTTTGTACATTTTTTTTCCTTGTTTTGTTCATTCTTTCAGAGATTTCTTTTTCATGATTAAATGGTTCTATGTACTACAGGGATTTTGAAAAGGATGCTAGGGAAGTTTATCCCTCTCTCAGTTACTTATTAAAGAGTGAATATTTAATTATGCTTTCAACCATTTCAAAATGCAATTCAGTTACAGAAGTCTCATGTTAATCTTTTTTACATTTGAGAAACAGATGGTACTGTACTATCTAAAAATTCAGTTTCTCTGATGCTTTTCAAGTACTTTATTTAATTCCTTCAATGACTGAAGTACAGTTCTGCTATTGCATGTGCAGTAGGATCTTTCCATTTCCAGACTGCTGTAGAACAACATCTGCACTAAGGAAAACAGCCTAGATTAATGAAAAACTTGTTGCCTGACATATGGTAGTAAATAAACAAATACCAAAAACATCTTTGTACAAAGAATTTATTCCTCTTAAGAAAACTGAAGGTAAATGGCATATGATCTATGATATTGCCAGCTACTCTAACTCCATGACACTATAGGAGAACAAAATTGGAGCCATTTACCATTCTCTGGAACAGACAATTCAACAGACTTTTTAATTTTTTTTTTTTAAATAACTTTAATATAAAGACTATGGGTTTGTTCATACTACGAAAACATCTTGCGGGATCTGTAAGCAATTTATGCCTCTGTTCACTGAAGCTACAAGAAGAGGCATGTAGTACTATGTAGCAGATACAGGATACAAGCTGTTATAAAACCAGCAACTTATTAAAACAAACCAAATAAATCTCTGCAAACAATTTTCTCAAAAACGGTGGTTAACACTGCAATCAGTTTTTGAAATTCATGTAGCTTCTCCATATGTAGCACGGTTATCAAGCCAGTAGGGAAGGTGAACTGCTGGATGCATTGGCTGTGTCTGCAAAGAAAGAAGCGCTGGCAGGTGATGTGACGGCCAGAGGCTGTCTTGGGTATGGCAATCATGAAATGATACATTTTTGGTTCTTGGAGAAGTAAGGTGGGGTGCCAGCCGAACTGCTGCCTTGGACTTCCAGAGTGCAGACTTTGTCCCGTTTAGGAGTCTGGCTGACAGAGTCCCTTGGGAAGCAGTCCTGGAGGGCAAAGGGGCTGGACACTCCTCATGAACAGAATCTTAAAACTACGGGAGCAGCCCAGCCCCATGTCCCAAAAGATAAGGTGGCAGAGAGCATCTGGCTGAACAGGAAGATTTGGCTGAAACTCAGGGAAAAAGAGTTTATGACCTTTGGAAGAAAGGGCTGGTAGTTCAGGAGGACTAACAAGGATGTTGTGAGGTTACCGTATTCAATTTTGGGTCCCTCACTACAAGAAGGACATGGAAGTGCTGGAGCAGGTCCAGAGCAGAGCAATAAAGCTGGTAATGGATCTGGAACACAAATCTTATGAGGAGCAGCTGAGGGAGCTGGGGCCATTTAGCCTGGAGAAAAAGTAGGCGAGGGGGAGACCTTAGTCCTCTCTACAACTACCTGAAAGAAGGTTGTAGTGAGGTGGGGGTCGGTCTCTTCTCCCAAGTAACTGAACAAGAAGAAATGGCCTCAAGTTGCACCAAGGGAAGGTTAGATTGCATAATAGGGAAAAATTTCTTCCCATAAAGGGTTGTCAAGCATAAGAACAGGCTGCCCAGGTAAGTGGTTGAGTCACCATCACTGGAAGTATTTAAAAGACATGTAAATGTGGCACTTAGGGACACGGTTGATTGATTGACTTGGCTGTGCTGGGTTAAAACCTAAATGATTCAATGCTTTCATATTAAATATTTTATCACTTTTTTTTTTCAGATTACTTAATGCATCTATGCTATGCTTGCCATAACATACACGAACTTCCTGCCACAAAGTTTCAAAACCATCCAGAGGAATATTAACAGAACTAAGAAAGTACAGTGAGGAAAAATATATTAAAATTAAATGTAGCAATAGAGAGGTCACATCCCTTATTTGTGTAAAACCATTGTGGACAACTCCATCAGCATGAGAATTTGCTCATCAGTGGGGGAACAAGAAGCTTCATCTTGGAATGTTATTGTATAGATTTCACTTTAGATGGATATTGACAAGTGTTAAAATACAGACGTAGGTGTAATTTTACCAAACCTCAACTAATTCTGTTTAAAAACAGGTGGAATTTAAACAGAGACTAAGTTGTTAGAAATGTTTAAGAGGAATGCATTCATCAGCACAGAATCGAGGCTATATTATTTTATGCTACATCAGTTAAGTAGGTGCTCAAAAACTGTTAGAAAATGAAACTAGTTTCACAGTGCATAATCACCTGGGGTCTTTCCTCACAAATGTTTTTCATTTCTGTGACATGATTTCTCTGAATTCAGAGCAGAGCATAATGCACACTATGGACTTACATAGCGGTTTAGTGATCATGTTTTGTTCTCTAACACTTTCAGGGTAATTCTCTACTTTCGATTTGGTTTCTCTAACACTGAACACTAAGTTGATGCATTTACTGAGCTATACATCTACTGAACTGCAACGGTACTTGCAACAGTTAGCAAAGAGGCCATAACTTTTTTCTTCTGCATTGCTTTATATTCATCTGTTGAATTTCTACTGAAACTTCATTGCCTTATATTCATCTATTGAATTTCTACTGAAACTCCACTGCCTAGTCTGCTTGCAAGCTTTCAGTTGTTCTTCATCTCTGTTATGCTGAATAATACATTTAAACACTGTTGATACCATTTCACCAATCATTCTTTTTCTCAAAGCATTATTAAAGTAATACATTAAGCTGCACATACCTTTGTAGGACTTGACCAGTGATTAGCAATCATTTATTTCTGTTCTCCATGTCAATTATTTTACTTCGTCATTTACATGGCATTCATTGGCATGACATCAAGACTCTATTACTATTTTACAGTACATAAAAATGTACATGCTGAAAAACAGTCAGAATCTTTACCAGCTGGCAACATGGCTCCTTTACGAGCCTGAGCTGCTTGCATGGCTTCTGAAAAGTTAAGGCATGACAACCCAACTGCTCAGGTCTAGATTCCTGCTCCAGTAATTTTGAGGGGCATGTCTTCCCTTTCAAAAAGTGCCTCTTCACCTCTACGCTACACTGATCCAGGTAGTCCCTATAAACACATCCTTTAGTGTACTGAAGACAAATGCCTCAGGTTCCAGCAGAAAATTACTTTGGATCTCAAAATAAGTCACCAGTCATTTTCTTCACAAACAATCTCTTTGCCCAACTCTTCCACAATAAGAAGATATGCAGAGAAGAAAACTGTGCTTTCTGCTATAGCATTACTTTTATTTCAACACTATATCATACTCATTAAACATCTCAAGTCTATGAATTCTCTGGCAACTATTCTGCTTCTAAGGCATTTATGATAACGTATTTCTCCTAATGGATTTAAAACCACTACTATTCACTTCTAGACCTTAAACTATTTATTCTTCAGACTTCTTCCTGGATCTTCTTTATTGTGCTTTCAAACCTAAACTGACATATTTATGTCAGTCAGACTTCAGGTTTTGGTAGGATGATTTCTTATGTGCAGTATCTTCCCCACTTACTGAGTTATGCTGGCCCATCCCTTGGTACACCGCAAGTCTTTCCTTATAGTTGCACACTTGTTCTTTGCAGCATGTAAGGATGTTCAGATTTTATTCTGTGAGCTCTTCCTTTTACCTTCTCTTTATCAAAGTTGCCTGATTTTTTATACAACTTTGCCTTTTCTAATTAAGTGCAGTTATATCTGGGAGGGGTGCTAGGCTTGTGTTGCAAGAACACAAACTCAGTATATTACAGTCACTGAGTCAGTCTTCAACCAACATTTTGAATCAATCCTACAGTCAGGAACGAGACAAAGGTTGGTTGCATTGTTTGTTTGTTTTTTCCACAAGTTTCCTAAAACACCACAACACAAAGTCATCATTTATCAACCTATAAATCTATGTACTACTTCTAAGTGTAATCTGGCAAACATATCTTCAATTCTAAAATGATAGCAAGGCCCATGTTTGTCAATATGCAATGGCATGTCCTCAAAACGGTCATATAGCTGCATTTTGTATTTTACATTGTAACTGCTTTACAATATAAACCAAACAGAAATCTATTGCTGCAGTTGTGTGATAGGCACCAACCTGGGAACAAGTTTTCCAGATTTAGTTCCTGGTTCTTTTAAACTGTTCCTGCATAATTTGGACAAGATACTGTAGATCTGTTCAAACAACCCACATGAACCTTTATTTACTCCCAAAAGAGGACTCAAAACATCTCTGTGTTTCAGTACCTTATCTGCAGAGAAGAATTATCACCTCTAAATTTCAGCATAAACAAATTAGCATATGATTAATGGTCAGATAATATAATTGAGTGAATTACCTAATAACATTGCCTGGAAAATAAGAGTTGCTCTAGATGGCAGGAATAACTACTGTTTTCCCTTACATTTACAACTACTATACAAGACAAGCTTTAACAACAAAAATTGTTCCTGTTCATCCATAATCAACTTTATTGGATTACCTGGAATTAAAAAACTGTAGAACTTTTCCATGAGTTTTTGAATCATCTGATTAGCTTTTTTGGGTCTTCCACCTCCATCACTGAGAAACTCCGGTTTACTTAGCCCGGCTTCAAGAAGGTAAATTCCAACCTGCAAAAAAGTTATACAGGTAACAATTTAATTAACTGTTAAATTGACAAGAACATTATAAACGGAAGAACATGAAAATAACAACATTGTTATGGTGGTTTGAAAATTAGCAGGTATAGGCAGATATAATAAATTGACTAAAATACCATAGAGGTAGAGGAACTACAGCTAAAAGCTTCTGTGATTCCTTCAGGTAACACATTACTAATGGTGAAAAAATAAAAACATATTTCTAGGAAAAAACACACTGAAAACATTACAAAAGCATGCAGAAACAATACATTTTCATCACATTATAAATATATAGCAGCTGCCAGACTTTGTTGTTCAGATGTTTTTATTTTATATTAAAAAAAAAAAAAAAAGACTAACTTTCAAAATGCAAAACAAGTATAACGAATGCATACCTTTAAAGCCTGAGCCTCCCCAGGTCTTTGATAAAGTCCAATTATCTTTTTCTTTTGCAACCATCTCAAGCCTTCCAATATTTCACCACTTAAAGTTGCTTCCACCAAAATACGTTGTTCATAAGCACCCAGGTATTCTTTTGTTTCATTACTGTACTCTTCCTCACTTCTTTCATGAACACAGACCTGCAGCTCATCATCAGAGTCTCCTCTCATTAAAGTAAAGCTCCTGTCACGGAATTCATCAGTTAGAATTTGCTCAGAAGGCAGACGAAGAGCAAATTCCCCCAACAAAGCCTTCCAGGACCTATCTGCACGGTATGGCATGACTATAATATTTAGCTGTACAGACACAGGAGGCAAGATGGAATAAGAGTCTTCTTCATCGTTAACTGTCAAAAACTTAACAGATTTTGAGCCACTGCCTTCTTTTGGTACAAGATCTTCATCAGTGCTATCATCGTTTATAACGACGAAGGATGCAGAAGTGCTTGGAACTGGAACATGGTCTTCATTAGTAACTTCATCATCTAACGTCACCATCTCATTTCTCCGGTCTTCATGCATATTCCAACAGAGCTTCTTCTTCTTCTCCTCATCCACTTTGGATGGAGGTGCACGTTTCCGACGACTACTCATTTTGCCCTTTTGTCAAGGGTATGTTCAGTATCTGCAAGATGAAGTAAATCAGTCAACAACAGGCATTACAAAATCAAATGCCCACACTAGAATTTCACTGTGCAAAACTCTGGGACACAAACATATGCACTATGCATTCTAACTGTTCAGAAGAATTAGCTTTAGAGGGCCTCTCCTATTCCTGTGCCACCACACAAAGCTGGACACGAAGCACGGTCTCGCACTAGATCTTATGATTTTGCCAGACAGCTAAAGACAAAGATCAACAAGAGTGCTTCATTTCAGAGCTGTTACTCAGAATCTTGTAGGACAGATATAAACTAAGAAGCAGTGGAATCCTTCAAAGACGGGGGTGGAGAGAGACAGCAAAAAAACCACCAAAACAAACCTCCGCAAACAAAAGTGCAGGAAGTACGGGAGATTTAGGGGTGGGTGTGGGGTAAATACACATAAAATTCCTCTTTCCTTTCAAAGCCTACATAGAGCTGAAACTTAAAGCAAACTTGACACATGGCTAGTCTAAAGCTGCCACTACATAAAATATGGTTTAGAGACCGAGCTATCAAGTTCTGTCCTCTGAAGCCCGCAACGACTTTCCTACCAGTATTGAATCATTTTCCCAGGAAACTGTGCATCCTGGGCCTGGATACACAAACTGCTTGCAGAAGAGCCCTTAGTTAGTTATTGAGCATTTCGGGGGGCCAGTCACCAAACCAAATGCAGACTCGTACTGATTCCAACCAACTGCAAACCTAAGTCAAGATGGGCATCCAACTCCTTAAATGAACCTGGGCACAGAACAGATTTTGTGGATAAAATACAAGAAAATAAAGTACACCTGCTGAACGGTATACAAGAAGCAAATTATAGAATATTAGACCCATCTGGGAAACTAATAACAACATATTCAAAATCACATGCTTATAATTAAATACTCAAACAAGTAGGAACTTTTTTCAAGAAAAGATTTTTTACAAGGAGCCTGAACACAGCAATAGATCTGTAACCTTATATTACACTTTGTCAGTATAGATATTTGTGTCAACTCAGCTGGTGCATACAACTTTTAAAGGAATGTAGGAAGACAAGAGGAAAGTAGTCCAAGCTACTACCTCCAGTACACCATATCCTAACGTTAAAGGGGCTTATGATGGAACAGAACAGAATTCCTGTTACTGAATAATTCTAGAAGGGCCTTGGAAGAAAACCCAAAAAGGGTAACAAACAAACACTAATTGATAATTCATGAAAGTTGAAGGAAATATCATGGAATATACAAATCTTGCTATGTGCGAAATTCAGACACAGAATCATAGAATCAATTAGGCTGGAAAAGACCTCTGAGATCGAGTCCAACCTGTGACTGAATACCACCTCGTCAACTAGACCATTGCACTCAGTGCCACATCCAATCTTGCCGTAAACACCTTCAGGGGTGGTGACTCTACCACCTCCCTGGCCAGCCCACTCCAATGTCAAATCATCCTTTTTGCGAAAAAATTCTTCCAAAGGTTCAACACAAACATTCCCTGGTGCAGCTTAAGGCCAGTTCTTCTCATCCTGTCACAGCTGTCCGGGAGAAGAGGCCGACCCACACCAGACTACAGCCTCCTTTCAGGCAGTTGTAGAGAGCGACAGTCTCCCATAATTACACAACAGAAGTAAGGGAAGGAAGGGCGAGTTTTTCAAAACAATGCTCATGCACATGGAGCAATTCTGACAGCACTCGAAGCAAATCCCGACGGCGAGCAAACACTGCACCTAACCCAGAGGCAGAAGGATCCCTGCGGCATCCCGGCCTGCACGCGCACGCCAGCTTGGGCACCGCACTCTGAGGGACAAACCGGGTTGGAACCGCTCTGTGTCAGCGGGGTCTCCTTACAGCTCCCGCGGCCGGCACACGCCCGTGCCTACGAGGCCAAGCAGCGGCCGCGCACGGGGCAGGGGAAGCGGCCGGGGCCGTCTGCACAGTCAGCTCCGCGGCTCCACCGCCGCACCGAGCGCTCGCCACCCCCGGGGCCGCGGCCTCCCGCACCGCGCTCCGCCGCAGGGACGCGGACAGCCCTCGTTGTCTCGAACAAGGAAAGTGACTGGAAGCTCGGGAAGGCGAGCCCAGCAGCGGGATGCGATACCCTCGGCAGCCGGCACTGCACCACCACGACACCTGCCACCGGCGGGGTCTGCACGGCTGCGGTGACCCACCGCCGCCGCCCGCCGGTCACCGCGCAGTCGGCCCGCGGCATCTACCGCTACCCGGGGCCACTCGCACAGGCCCCGGGCCGCCCGGCCCCGCCGGCGCCGCCCGCGGCACGGCCTCCCCGCCGCGTAGAGCGAGCGAAGCAGGCGGATCGGCCGCTCACCGCCGTAGCGGGGGGCGGAGGGC
>VWPU01018752.1:0-137622 GCA_013398955.1 Callaeas wilsoni | reverse complement strand
AGAATCACCCCAAGACACTAACTGAAATGAACTCGAGTTATTCTTACATTACTGACTTTAGAGTTATAGGAGACATGACTAGTATTATACATTAGATGCAACAATTCGGTAGCATGACTTTAAACACCATCATCTCTGCTTTTAGACTTTCTTCATTTGAACTACAGTAACATGCAAGGAACGAGACGTTTCTTCTGAGACTATAGGGAGTTACACCTGAACAGCTGCCTTGCCAAATGTCCCCAGGAGGTTCATTCCATTAAGATCAGCACAGTTTGTTCTCTACTTTGCCTAATTTGACACACCTAGCCAGGATGGCTGGTGTTCTAACATTATGTTTCAAAACATACTCACTACCAAAGGATATGAAAATAATGGGACACTCAGTGCTGAGAGGGTTGCAGAGCTATTCATGCTCCCTTCTGCATCCACTGTGTCCCTCCACTGCACTCACAGGGACAAACTCCCCAGCCACTGACACCATCTCTCTGCAGAAATGGCTGAACCAACACAGGGGCTGTGTGTGTTCATTCAGTGAGGGAATATACTTCCCTAAGATGGAAGAGACGTCATAAATTACGCTGCAGCCCTTATTGAGAAGAAGATGGAGACTAGAATAACCCTGTGACATTTTGCACTGTAGTCTCTACCAAAAGGTGAAGACACAGAGACAGTTTGGACAACTCAGTAAAATCAGACTGCTGAGCAGCATGAAGTAGAGAAAGAGACATCTGCAGAGCTTGTTCCTGAAACCCACACACTTTTCATCCACCGTGTATCATGGTACTTGATGCTATTGTGATTTTAATTTAGCATCCACTTGGGAAAAGTGGATCTCACCCCTGACTGCAATAAACCCATCACAGAAGTCAAAGCACCAGTCCAAAGCACAGGTTGCACGGGCTTGGATGTTTACAGGACAGTCAAAACATTTATAAGCACTTCTAAGCTGGATGAAAGCTTTCTTATATTACTGGCACATCTGCCCTGGCAGGGACAAGCTTAGTCTCCTGTATCTCAACAGATCTCAGTTCTGATTCTGTGTATCTCACAACACATCACAGAAACTCCACAGGGAAGCATGGGAAGAATCTGGATGAGGCTCAGCATCCGCCTACAAAGCCCATGGTTAGATCCATACTGTCTTGGATCAATCTTTCAGTTTCGTTGTTGTTGTTTTTGTTTTATAAAGGTTGAGTCTGTATCTACTTTCTTTTCCACAAACACTGGATAAGCATTTCAGTAGCATCTGAGTGAGGCAATAAAACTGAGCAGCAGTGCTGTTTCCACAAACCCTTCTCCAATCCTGTCTCCAGGTGCTTCTCCCCGCTTCTCAGATTTGTCCTACTGCACCTAAACCAGCACATCTGCCTGAGTGGCTGCACACGTGATGAACCACACTAGTAAGCTGATGGGGTTGAAAAATGACCAAATTCCCAATCTGAGTCACTGAATGGCCACCCCAGACACTGCCAGCACAGTGCAGGGGTGAGAACAACACAAAGCAAGACTTAGGCTGCCAGGAAAAATACATGTGGAAACAGGGGCTGAAATCACAAGCTGGTAATTCACTGAATCCACATAAACACTAATGCACATCCTCCTTTTTTTCCCTAAGTTAATGTAAAACCATGCTATACATCAAAATTAGACTCAGATATAAGGGAGAGGAAAAAACCCTCTCTGGCTGTCCCCAAAAGTTGCTGAGTCCAAGCTCCTGACCTATTCCCACTGAAGGCAATGGGATGACATCTCTTTCTGCCAACTGAGGATTCAGCTGACGTTTTACAAAACAAGAGGGACAGGTCCCTGGGTAGCAATGTTTTTAAAACTGATGAGCAGAAGCAGCTAGTCAGATCCTTTTCTTAAAAATGATGATACACCAGTTTAGTTAGGAAATGAATGAATGTGTTCAGGACAGCATGAGAAGAGGTAAGCAAAAACTGCTGTGATAGCTGAACTTTGCAACACTGCAAAGTCTTTACCCATCAGATAAGCCTGAGGTCAGTGGTCTGAGCCGATCTTAGGTGTGTAGGGTCCTTTGTAGGGCCTCTGTTCCAGCACAGATTTCATTCTGGCAAGTGAAATTGTCCCTTCTGACAAACATAATACACATCTTCAGAAAGGAGGCCTGTGTTTGTAAGCTCATTCTCTCAATATTTCATCAAATATAGCGAAAATGAGTTACTGCCATTAAAGACTAATCTGCTCAAAATCATTGCCTTTACTATTCCCCTGTATTGTGGAACATCAGCCCAAGCTGACTGGTGGCTTTTGGACACTGAAAAGCAAGGTTGGAATAAAGTAGAGTGTGGGGATCAAGACTTAGAAACATTAATGGTGAATCACTCCTTTGCTGAGAGAAGGCATGATTGCCTTTAATGAACAGTTACATGGAGGATGTGCGATAATCTAAGTGAGACTGTTACGAAATTTAACTATGATATACTTTGAGTCATGATCTATAATGCTGCTAACTGGGTTCAGTAAGTTGTTGAGTCATTACCATGTAAGACTGGTCTGCTCTGAAATCCATCTGGCTAAAGGCATTGAGTGGTTTGCTTTTGGTTAGAGAAGATGGAAATGAGCTCACTTGCACATGAATTTTCAAGAATAAAAAATTAATAATAAAAAAAATTAGCCACAATTACACACCATCCACACTAACAATATTGTGTCATTTAAATTTTAACTAAAGCTGACCTGAGACTGAGAATCAGCAGAAATGAAATTAGCATGGATTTTTAATGTTCTGAGAAAAAAAATACAGTACATTCTCTGCACTTAAGTATCTCTTATGACATCAACTCAAAATAAAATGAGGACTGTGCAGAAGGATGCTGGGTACTACATATAAATCACCGATCTTCCACCTTTTATAATATTTTCACACTCAAACGGAGATGTTAAATCAGCTTAGAACTTAACAGAAAGAAAAGAAAAATAAAAGAATTTAAAAAACCATCACTATAGATATAATTAATTCTGGAGTAACTACTCCAGCAAAGACCCAGGGCTGAGCAAGTCAGACAACTCTATTATCTTTCATCTGAAAAAAGTGAGATTAGTGGAGGAAATGTCACATTTACACTTAAAAATTGTTTCAAAAGCAACTTGTCTCTTTTGGCACAACTCAGGCATTTAAAAAATGCTGCAAGACAAAGAGGCAGATACAGCAAAGAGCACTCCTTTTTATGATTTCTCACCCTTGTATTAAGCCACGGGTTCAGCTTGAATATTCAGTGTCTCAGCAGTTGGTATTTCCCAGGCAGCAGGGCAGAATTGCTCTCTGCTGGACCTCAGGGATGCAGTGCCAGGGCTCTCGGAGATGAAGGCTCCCTTGCACAGGGCCTGCCCCATGGAGCACCAGCCTGCGGTGCAGCACAGAGCAGCAGGACATGGAGCAAGCGGAGACTGCACCTTCTTCAGCCCCTCTGCTGTGAAAAGGGGAGAGCTGGTCTCTGCAGCTGCTCTACAGCGTGTGCGAAGGGACAAACGTGGTCAAGCTGGACGGAGCAGGAACATTTGCTAACAAATACACGTCTTCAGAGATTTTCGTCAAAGGTCACATTGACAGCATTACATATAAATTGACAGTTCCTTCTGAAGATGTCCATGCACACTCACCACTAAAAGATCCACAGTGTTACTCCCAGCTGCAGTGCTGTCTTGAGCAGTGCAGCATTTATGACCATTACACATGGACACTCTACAGTCCTTACGGGTTCTGTGGTTGGGTTTAGGATTTTTTTCCTTTAAACAGTAACTACTCTCAGTCTTCTTTTTCTGGCTTTTCACTTTTTTTCCCCTTCTATTTTCATTTTGGCTTGGCATTTGCTGGCATTGAGCTGTGAAGCCTGTACATGGAGCCAACTAAAGTTTTGTGGGAAATTCAAAGGAAATGAGATGTAAAACTAATCAAGAAGTACTTTCAGCACAGAGGTACCAACTTCATGGTCACCCTCACTTGTAACCCCCTGGAAACATCACACAAACCAAGAAGCACAGGAGCTTGGAGAGGATTCACAACTCCATCTCTTTTGGAGAGTTTGTATTTGGCACTTCTCTTTCAGCTTCATGTTACTAGGACCTTTGATGTGCCTTTTTTTTTTTTTATTTTTCAACCCATTTAACAACCTTTGATAAATGGAGGCTCCTCCACCATTACATATTTCAAACAGAATACCACAAAAGATCAAGTTAATCTAGATGAATTTGATCCGTCCATACTGAAATTCTGATAGCAAATGATCATAGCAGCTAAATTTGCCTTATGGCATAAAGCCCCCTATGCCTTCCATTCACTGGGCAACAGACATTCCAGCTGAGATGTTGTGTGGCTTGCAAAGATTCCCACTGTAAGAGTGAATGGACTGAGATGAAATTGTAGAGACTTGTTTCCATCAGGAAATGAACCAAACCCATACTTTGCTGAAAATTTACCCTCTCTTGTGTTACAAACACACCTGTGCACACACAGTAACCATGATGTTCACTGGATTTACCATTCCATTCAGGACAAGCATGCCTGCCTTCTCTCTGCCTTCTCAAGTGAGCAGAAACCAGGCACTCTTGGTTTTAGGAGATGGAAAGCAGCACTGAGAGCAAGTTCAAGAAAGCAAAGCACCAACAGAAAGAACCAGCTGGTCTTTTGCTAGGAACCAAGAAGAGTATCTCAAGAATTGCAGACAAAGGCAAAATGAAATGGAAGTATACTCACATGCTGTGAGGCTTGAGCTACAGAGAATTACTGAGTTACCCTTCATCAGCTGAACTGCTGTAAGCAACTATGTTCGTGTTTCTACCCATTCCCCCAACACAATAAAATGCATTAGCTTCAACGGCTCCTGTAAAAAATATTTAAAAATGTGAAAACTTCCAGGCTATGCAGATGAGCAGAGAGATGGCAATTCATTCAGCTACTAAAATGGGATCGATTCCAATTACAAGTTCATACCTTATTTATAGCGGCCTCGCCTGCCTAAACTAACATATTCATCTCTGATAAACATCAGACATCTCTGACCATGGCAAGATAACAGAAAGGGAAACAGAGTTGAGAAGGACAGTGAGTGACAAGGACTTGCTGTCATTCAATGAATCGTTTAACCTCTTTGCATGTGAAGAGAAATGCAGGCACCTCACTCAGCTTTCCTAAGAAGCTTAATTAAATAGAAACTCCCATCCAAATAAAGGGCTCTGAAATCCCTGAAGAATGAAATATGAGTATTTGACATACCCGGATTCCATGTGCAGGACCATCTCTGTCAACACCTGTAGTCCTGCTGCAGGACTGCTCAACTCTTATGTGAGACAACGTGACTTCTGAAAGGTAATCTGGCAGTGTGGCAACACAGGCTGAGACAAAACTCCTACTATGAACCTCAGAAAATAAAGAGGGTAAAACTTTGTGCATAAATGCTTTTCAATATATTTATTGAAGTAATACATTGTGTGTTTGAGTTTCCTCTTCATCAGATATTTCAATATAGAAAAAAGCAGTCTATCGTGAAACAACAGGGCAGACAGGGTGGGTGGTTTATCAGACTTGAGAGCAATGACTAGCAGTTGATCTGTCACCCTCAAGCTCAACAGGCAAAAAAAGTCTGTCTCTCCTCATCCATCATGGTGTAAAGAGCAATAGGTCTAAACACAAATATGATTAATCTAAACTGCAATCTTCGATATAGCAATGCCTGCAAAGGTTACCAGCAGCACTGAAAGGCAGCAGCCAACTGTTTTTGCGTGAAAAGGACAATCTCCAAGAGAAGAAAAAGGGTATCTCTGTGACTTTCCTTCTAGACATCTTCCAAAGCCACAGATTATTCTCTTCCCACAGCAAATACCACAGCCTCTTCATCTGGAAATAACAGGCAGCAAGGTTTGCAAGAGCAGCAGCCCTTGCCCTGCTCACTCCTGTGGCAGCACCATGCCTGCTTTGTGGCCACACAAATGGTTGTTTAGGCAAATGATACCCACTCAGCAGAAGCACAACTTTCCCGCCCTACTGTTTTTTTGGAGGACAGGTTTTTACTTAGATCAGTCCCCCGATTTGGATGCCATAACACAGGGGATGGCATTAATGAAGGAGTGAAGACTGGGAATAGTTAATCAAAATACAAGTTTTGGCACAGTGTAAGATTGCGGTTCCAGGGCCAATCCCAGAGAATCTGCCAGCTCAGCTCCTACCTGCCTTGGGCTCTCCAAAGCAATTGCTAACACAAGATGTGATAACTTCAGTGGGTACCACCTGGGACCAGTGCTTGAACATCTTAACCTGACCTTTCTTAAGCTTGACCGAAAACTTCTTGGGCCTATAACTTCAGTGTGAGTTACTGCAATGCAAATGATACTGCTGGCCTGTGACCTGTATGAGAACCAAGAGAACACTGAGCTGGGTTCACCTTGCAATACATTTATTTTGTAAGCAATTCTTTTTCTGTTCCTCATCGTTACAGAGACTCACGGGAGACCAAGTAGAAGTTTGCGGGATTTAGGATGTTTGTCTGGCTGGAAGCATAAGAGAATCTGATTCACTTGTGCTTTCTTTCAAAAATGCAACAGCCATCAAGCGATCACAAAACAGTGCCATGACTAAACAACTGATCACAGGCGAGCGTGGAGATGCCCACACACAGTAAATCTGCCCTGCTGCTTCCTGGGAAAGCTTGCAGCCTGTGCCAGGTTCTGTACTGCTGTGTTAGACTGCTCCCTGTTCTCAAACTAGCTCATGCACAGGCTTTCTAAAAGCAAGGCAAGCCCTTTATTTAGATCTTCCATTTGCATTCATATTTTTAAAGAGACAATTGCAATTTTCCAAAAAAAAAAGCAGAGCTCAAAGAACACATACAAATATTGAAATTGAATTTGGGGGAAACAACTATGTATCTTGGTTTAACTCTCACACTGTAGAAATTCAGAAAGAAAAAACCCCAAGTACTTCCAATACTTTTGTGTTTGTTGAAAATTGCCAATAATTTTTGTTGCAAAAACATTCTCCTTCCACTTTCAACATTCCTCTGAGACAAGAGCAAAAACAGTTGAAGTGTGAAAATGATCCATTTTACAGGCATCAAACTATTTTTAAATCCTACTCCTCAGTCTGCTCCTCTATGCCTAGATCATCAGTAATTTATTTATGAAATTCCCTGAGGAAGGGAGTGTGCAAAGGAAAGGTAGGTGGGAAGCAAAAAAAGCCCTACATATACATATATACATACATATATATATGTGTGTATATATATATATGTGTGTGTTCATTCTCTAGAGGGGAAGTTACTAGGTGCCAAACTCTGACCTCTGTCACAACACAAGCATCACCTACTAGCATGGTTTTGTTGAAGTCAATGAGATGCCCAGTACCACCATGATAAGCAGAACCCAACCCTAATGCTGAACATGCAGAATTATGGAGGATGCAGCAGACCTAAGTGTCTCATCCGTCTATTCCGTGACATAAACCACTGTGAGGTCGCAGGAAAATGAGACAAGGGGTAAGTAGGAGGGCACACTCACTGCACTCACTGACTGCACTTGAGAGGAAAAGGAGTAAGACCACAAACTTTGCAGGTGGAAGGAGGTAAATTGATAAGGGAGATGGGTGATGGCATTGAAGATCGCTTGAAGCACTTCCTGGAGCTGGTAACCATGACTAATATGCACTTAAGTCTTAAACTAAGAGAAAATCCCAGAGGGATATGCTTGGAGTACTGAACTGGGCTCCTCCTCTATCCAAAAAAAGGAAAATCAGGTGATATTGAGATTAGCTCAGTTGGTTGGAGCATGGTGATATTAACACCAAGGTTGTGTATTTAATTCCCATATGGGCCTTTCACTTAAGAGCTGGCCATGATGATCCTCATGGGCCCCTTTCAATTCAGAATATTCTGTGATTCTGTGACACTGCAAGCCTTCCTTTGCTGTCAGTGAAGGAATGACTGACATTTCAAAAGCTGGAAGACCACCAGGCTTTGGTCCTTCCGTGAGCCTCTCTTTCCTTCTGGTACACTGAGAGAGTGGGCAGCTGTACAGCGTTCCTCCTGCTCCCTTGCAGGGACAGTGCTGCAGGCAGTATCCTTTGTGAGGGGGAATTACACATGTACTCCTTCAAAAGGCACAAAACTACTACAGGATCAACAGCTTAAAGACAGCTAATAAATCTTTAACTTCAGTACTTTCCTCTAGAAGGAGCCTTGTGAAGCTATGATCCTATATCCAGGTGCAAAAGAAGCAAACTTCAATTCTGAACATCTGAATGACTCCAGGCACACTTGTCAAATGTGGGTGTTGCAGGACTTGTTAAGAATTCCTGCCTGCATAAGGTGTTTCCCGAAACCCAGAATGAAAATATTCTGTTAGTGGAATACAAGTCCAAGCTCATGTTTAATGCAAGAACTGTTGATCCCAAATTAACGAAGCAGAAGATTTTCATTACATGGAGCACAGAAGGAAATGCTTGTCAGATATGTCTCTGGAAAATTTCCTTACAGGAACATGTCTATGTGCACATAGAGGAAGGGACTATTTTTGGGAAAAGAGCCTGAAGATTTCATACATTTGTTTTGATGAACTGCCCTGAAGATTTTCTGTATTGGTTTTCCAGAGGAGAAGATTGTACAAAGAACTGTTCTGCAAAGGATGCTACCTCTACTAGAAAAAGACAAGTACAGAATGCCCATTTTAATGTCACACAGGACACAGTTTAGACTATGGCAGCAAGAAAGGCAGAGAGAGGCATTTCAGAGCCTGTGCACTCCTTTACAAAGGCAAAAACCAGGCAAAAAAAAATTGAATTGAAATTCCTGCAGTGTGAATTTTGTCTCTCCTCTCAGTCCTAACAGAACGATGCGTGAAAGCTCAAAATCAAAGCAAATAGACCTGTTGAGGAAAGACAGGGAGAAAAGCATGGCGACTTAGCCAGCTCTCCAATTCCAAAGAGAGGCATAAATCATCTTCCATCCACCTGTGAAACTCTGAAAATCCCAGTCCAAGGTTTAAAGTTTGGCCTTTGGGGAAGGCCAAGCCCAGAGTTCTGCACCCACATAGTTTCTAGAGGACCCTAATCTCAAAATCTGAAAATACCAACCTCCAGTCACGCCCTTTCCACATGAAATTCACTCAGGCAATAGCCACCCCCATTACAGTGCTGGCAGTAAGAGCCCTTTCACAAGTGTTTGCTTCCCTCCTGCAAGCAGCTCTATAACAGGCTCCTGACTTAAAATGCTCTCTTTGTAGAGACTGCAATTTTTTCTTTTAGAAGACCACCAGAACGACTTTTCCACATTTTATGGTGGAGACAGAGGGGAAATGGACAGTTAATGTAGGAATATCATCTGCTGTTTGGATGAGCTTAGTGTGTGTGCATTGGGATAAAAAGTCTAAACACAAATTTGTGGAGGCTGCTTCCTGCACTTCGGCCCCTAGATGTAAGAATATATTTTACAGGGATGTTCAACATGCTTTTCTCGCTGCCTGCCATCTATCCCAAAGCTGTTTTACTGGCTCTAACAACATAACCTTCCTACTTAGCTATGCAAAGAAGCACATGGGCTATGAAATCGACTTCCACTGTTGGTTTGGATTCTTCTGCTAATTCATATGGGTTTTAATTCCATGCCCTTTAGGCTTATAATAAATATCACCCTTGATAAGCCAGAGCAAGAATTAAGCTAATATTGAAAGAATCTGTCAGACCACTTATTTATTGTTTTAATTTTATGACTGTCTTAATGTAAATCCTAACAGACATTGGCTAGGTCCAAACGGAAATCACTAAATCACCCAGTGTACTAATTCAAAGGGAAAGCAGAAAGAGTAGTATACTAAATATGTTACAAATGAAGTTGTTAAATGATTCATTACTGGTTTTGAAATGTATTTTGTTGAGTAACAAATAAAACTAAAAACTTACCCAAAAAAGCAATATATATTTTTCAGGACACTTACTATGTCATATGTTGGACTTACTTTCTGGACATTGGAAGCATTCCTTTATTAGCACTTAGATAAAGTTTATCTAACATATTCCATGCTGTTAAAAATTGTCTTTGTTAAATACTTAGGTGAAGAAATATAATTGTATTCCTATTCATATTCAGGAAGAATTTACTTTGTGTGAATGTGGAATTTACTTTCATTGTACACACTCTGCATAAGAATCTGATCTGCAACTTGCCATCACCTTCCTCTTCCTCCCTCTAGGTTCACTAAGAGCTAAATGCATGTATCAGCTCACGGGATCAGATCCACAACTGGACATGAAAAAACGTTAATTAATTGTTAATATTTTCTTTGTAAAACAAAAATACCACTCACCCAGGGGAGAATTTTGTTTGCAGTGGTACCAGTCCAAGTGGATTTGTTGAACTCAATTACAGATTATTATCTCTGATTAACCAGTTCGCTACTCTATGAACCCAACAAGGAGCAAAGGGTTAAGAAGGAAAATAGATCAAGATGCAGGTTGCTTTTTAAATGCTCAGCAGCTGTAGTTACTGATATTAAGAATGTCCTTTTAATGAGGTCAGCATTTATGAAAACTCTGTAGTCACATTTACGTGCTAGTCAAAGCTAAACTGCATTGGTAACATCTACTTTCTGGGGTAAGAGTCTTTTCAACACTTCCATGACAGTGTAAAAAAAAAACAAGCCATGTTAATGCACAAAGGAAAGTAAGAGAAATGAAAATAAATAAATTAATAAATAGATGGAAGAAAATAAAGAAATTAAAGAAAGAGCCTTCAAAATGCCAGAGCTATTTTCATAAGTCTCTCTTTGCCACCAAAATCAGAAAAAATGGCCAATCCCTCTTCCTGTTAGGCCAAGGGAACTCCCCAACAGGAGACTCACTTTTCATCTTTAAAGAAGAACAAAAAGAGAGAAAAAAGTCACCTAGAAACTTTATCTTTGCAATTAGATGAAGAAAACTATTCTGTGATCTCTTAATGCCTCTGTGCTCCTGAAGTGAGGATAAAAAGTTGTAGAACATGTTTCAAAACTTCTCTTTCACTGTTGCACTGGGGATCATGTGCTCCACCTTCACTGGCAGTCTGTTCAGGGAAAAAAAAAGAAAAGCTCATCCTACTATGTCCCTGATGGCATACTGTTCTCTGAGGGAAGGGACAGCACAGGATTTTCTGTGCTAAAGTCTAAAAATACAGATCCAGATTTTCTTCTTTAGACTTTAGCACAGGATTTTCTGTGCTAAAGTCTAAAAATACAGATCCAGATTTTCTTCTTTAGACATAATACCTGGACACATGCTTTCATAAATGGACTTAATTGTGGGAGAATCCTTTCACTGGGAAGCACCCTGCAGTCAAGATCCTTTTTAGAACTCTGGGACAGAACATGCCAGGTGTTAAAAGGCACAGGCAATCTCTGCTGTGTTAATGGCCTTCACAGAGCCCAGTGATGGCTGGAGCAAACAGCATTTCTCAGTGCAGGTGTCTCTGTTGGCCTCTCTAACCCCACAGCAACGCCAGAGGAGAGGAGGTAACGCTGGAGAAGAGACAGCTGCAGCAGTGATGCTGAGAACTCCCGCTTTAATACATTCTCGAGGCCATTCTGGTTTTTGTCAGCTCTCTTCCTCTGCCTGAACCACCCCAGCTGCTCACAAGTGGTTTGCTCGAGACCCCTGACCATCTCAGAGGCCTTTTGTGGGACTTGCTTTGTTAACATCTTCCTTGTGCTGCTAAAAGTCAAAGTATTTGATTGAGTCTGCCTTTCTGGAAACAGGTATTTTTAAGCTGGAAAGAAACCCCAAATTCTATTTGTTTCCGTACAGCAGATGCTTCTGTATTTGAAAGGCCTATTTGCCCTTTCTGAGGGATTCCACTCTGTCCTGCTGCAGTGAGGTGCCTTTAGGCTCTGGCTCTAAATTCAGAATAATGTGGAAGTGCGACCGTGTTTCCTTCAGTTTGTATCCTTGTACTGTCCAGTATTTTCACATCACATTAATCTTTGGTTCCACATCACCTTAAATACACAACAAAATGCCAACACTTTAATTTGCTACTTCAGCAACCGCCATTCAACCAACAGATTTTAATTTATTACAAATAACAGATTTTAATTTATTACAAAAATAGCCTCTTCCTGAACATCCTTGACCTAGCTAGTGACTCTAGTAATATCATCGATTGCTGAAGTTACCCAAAGATTAATCTAGTTCTCTGAGCTGAATTTCAGAAAAGAACTGCATACTTCTTTAATCTAGAAGTAGTCATCTGCAGGTGAGTTTAAAAATTATTGTTTTGCTAGGACACAGAAAATAACTCTCAAATAGCAGGAGGTGAAATATGGAGACTGAACTTTAAACAACTTATAGCAACAGAGGGATTAGTGCTGTAAAATGGATCAAGGGCCCTCTGGTCCTTTCAAACATCAAATATTAGTTCATTGAGAATGTTGTTCCAAGCCCAATAAAGAATATTTCCCTGATAGCAAGCCAACGGTGGAAGATTTTTCCTATCCATTAATGACTGGGCTTACATACCAAAGCAGAAAGATTTCATTCGAACATTAGTCTAAACTGCTTACAAACCCACTAGAACTCTTTTGCTTAAGAGATTCTTGTGTCAGTGATTATTTATGCACTTCTGTCATAAGAGATTTTCTTTTAACTGTTTTGAATGTGGTGGCTTCTAATTGCATTGGATGCGTTATGTGTGCAAATCAGTAAGCAGGAGAATGCAACCAGCCTTCTCTGCACTATTCATTATTTTTTACATTCTGCTATCATGTCACCTGTTATCTGTTTCCTCTCTACCTGAGCAGTTCTAAAACATTTCATTCATCCTCATGTCTCATGCATTTTCACATCTCTGACAACTGCTGCTGCCTGGATATTTTCTCCTGACGTTCACCAAGGTGCAAGGACCAGTTACGAACACAGCTTCTCATAAGGGGGACATGACCACAATTTATAAAATAGAACCGTAATAGTTACAGGCATATGTAACCATGAAGGAACAACCAAACAGATTGGAAATTAAATCAAAGTGCAGGACATGTGACTTCATCTTCAGCAGAGAAATAGTTCTCCTTAAGGACTGACAGAGAGTCGAAAAGACAACTCCTACACCAGCAGAACTACCTACACATACAAGCACTTACTGTGTTATGTAGCATCCTTCTTCATGTCAAAGTCATAAATTACAGCAATCCTACCTCCTAGGCCATCAACAACAATTTCTTCCTAAAGTATATTTAAAATTCATTGACATCTACAAAATATTCCTTTTCTGCTAGGCATTTATCCCTCTTAAGCCATGTTCCCCAATAGATTTTATTGCTGTCATTGCTCTTCTTTCCCGCAATGAGTTTAGCTCGTTCTAAAATAAGGTTTAAGGGCTTGAAGGTTGCACAAGAGCTGAATTTCACAAGGGATTATATATTTTCGTTATCAGCACAGTCACTTTATTCAGTCTGAGATTCCTTCAAAAATCCTAGCATCTCGCTGCAATTTACAGGTTCGTATTGCTCCAACCTCCTTCCTTCTCCGATACGTTTAAGCTTTATTACCCCTCCCAGAGCTGCTGTTTGCAGGTATCTTTCTGATAGATGGCACATCCGCACTACAGGGAGTGGAACACTGCAGAGGTGCCTAAGACAGCAATATCAGATCTAGGTTTGGAGCAGAAGTAATCCAGCTGCAACAGGTCAGTGCCTGGCGCAGGGCAATTCACACTACTTCTTCACAGGTAGATGAACCTACGCATGCACAGTCTTCAGTGGCCAGCGGCAGGGTGACAAACCTGGCTGAGGTGCTCTAGGGACTCAGAAGCCAATTGAAACAGATCTCCCATGAGCGAATCAGTTAGGCATTCTGAAATATCTGAGGAATCCTTAAAGTCTCCCTGCTTTGATGGCTTACAGAATTTCAGTGGCATTTTGCATTTTCATCAGTCTTACTAACACTGCATGTACATATTCAGAAGCTCCCTCTTCAAAGGCCCACGCTCTCTCTGCTGTCAACAGACATCGCAGGTGAAACGTCAATCTTGGCGAAGTCAAGAGTGAAATCCCGCTGACTTCTCTGGGGCCCACATTTCATCCCATAAGGTCAGGAAATGTTCATGTCTGAATCATATACAGACTCATGATTGTACCAGCCCTCACAGCTCTCTCCCCAGAGACTAACTGAGGAAATGAATACACAAAGTTGAAGCAGGTTTGAAAATTAAGGCATCCAAGAGACCTCCAACTCCTTGTGACAGGCCGATACCAGAGATGAAACTGGAAACAAACAGTGATGATTCTGCAGCCCCATGCCCTCAGCAGCATGGCTGCAGCTGCAGCTGGGTTGCCTTGGAGGAACAAGCCAGCTCTACAGACCCTTGCCCAGCATCCTCAGCGTCCATAACATGCAAGAGTCGTGGGGCTGATGCTCATTAATGCAGAGGCCTTGGTTTCCATTGGTCCCACAGGAGTTCTATCCAGGAAATTTTTATTGCTATTTGTGGCAGCCAGCTTGGTTCAGCCTATTCTGTAAGAGCAAGACAGACGGTGCTTTTGAAGACAGTACATGCTGCCTCTTCTTAAGTGTCCTTTTCAGGTAAATTCTAAAAATAGACCAAGCTTGCGCCTACAGGTTGAACTCTGCAGTTCCTTCAAAATCCAGAAAAACTAAAGCATGCCTCACACACAGCTACTGTAATTCCCCAGGCTGGCACTTAGTCATCAGACAAAGCTACTCTCACAGCACAGAAGTAGATTTCTTTCCCCTCCATTGCTCTCTAATGTTATTGAAATAAAAATAGGTGGAACTGTGATTTTTCCCATCTTGTCTAAGCACTAAAGTTTGGTTTCTTTCAGTAAAGGTGTCTTCTATAAAAATACACTACATTTATGATGGGGCTTTCTTCGTAATTCAAGTGAAAGTTAGCAGCTGTTACAGGCTGCTGCACACACACTGACCTACTTCATCTCACTTACCACAATGAGAGCTTCATTCACACTTTGTATTTCCTTTATGCAATAGCCTCAAATTCTTTTGCCAACAGCAACAATAGATTTCAACAAGTCAGTCCTTCCTCCACAGTCGGACGTTTTAGCTTGAGTGCCCACACTTCAAAACTAACAGTGCAGGGGAGAGGCCGTGGATACAAACAGCTGCAACCTCTCTGATCCTTCTGGCATTACCTGTTCTGCAAGGCATCCAAGTTTCATTATACACAACACGGAACATGACAAGTTTGATGGAAAATATATATAATGGGGCTTGACTCTGGACTTACTGAAAATGTGTACGTTTTCCAAAGGCCCTTTGAGAGCACAGGAACATCGGTTCTGCTTCCAAGGAGTCCGAGGTCCAGATGCACAAGAATATAAAAATGCATACATCCAGATGACTTCAGAAGCAGGAGTACCATCGCTGACCTAAGCTGATGGTAAAGTCACCTCAGAAACTTTTACTCGCTATCTCAAACATAATTATTCCTTCACAACATCACTTGCTTCCACGCAAACAAAATACACAATTCAGCTACCCACACCGAAATTGTTCAAAACCAACACATCAAACAGAAAAATCCCTTTGCTTGGATGCTATTACTAATGCAACAGCTTCATGTACTCTGCAGTGGAAAAAAAAAAGTTTTTGCAACTTCTTCATAAATTTAAATAACTTTATGAGAAAATGTGGTGTTATAATCATATGGGAATCATAAAAACCAAAAGATAAATAAAGTTTTGACTTATAAATAAATTACATTTAAATCAACAAATAATATTTAGGGATCATAAATAAATAGATAAATAAATAAAACCCTAATGCTGAAGTTTCAGTTGAAATTTGCTCTAAGCTTTTTTGGGTTTCTTTCTCTTTGCACGAGACCCAGGAGATGTGGACCCATGCGAATGAGAATAAGCTTTACCTGACTCTTCACGATCCGAAAACACCATATTTTATTCAGTGTAATAAATACTGGTAATATTAATGTTTTGCCTAGCAGACATATTTACAATACTATAAGGATTTTATGAAATCATATCACTTTTCCCTAACTGATGACACTTAACATTATGTCTCAAAAATGCATTACTTTATAACTCTTTGAGTTTCCCTCATAGCCAATGAGTTTTCCTCTTCATTGTTGCCAGTTCCACCTGTGAATTTAATTTGCACTAGCTACTATGCCAACATGCTTCATTTTAATTTTACAGGTATGTGTAAAGAGTTATTGGTTGGAGGTAGTTTACAACACAAGCATATGAAAGAAAGCATTCAGTGGAAAGCTATAGGCACTCAGGAGAGAAACACACTCAAACACAGTGGCTTTTCCTCTGTATGACCTGAAGGATCACAATTCAGCCAGCATCTATGAGAAGGACATTTTGAAAGATTATGTTGAAAATAGAGAGACCAGTATTCTGACACAGCAGCTCCTGTAGTAAGATAAAGCAGCACCTCTGTATGTTTTAGAAAACCAAACCACTCCTGCCTTGTACGCGGTTAATTTTGTTTATTAATTTTAACATCTGCTGTCTGTTCCTTTTCTCAGGGATGTATCAAACTAGTCTGGCTTTGTCCTTGTGAGTACATCCATGACCTCCCATTATTAGGTTCCTGTTTCTCATACTACAGACTTTACACCTCAGTTTTTATCTGAACTGGCTGCCTACAGCTGCACAGCCATTTTCCGCATCAGGAGGCTGCCATGGCAGACATTTGTACAGGTGGTAACACTGGGTTGCCAAATAAAGTCTTACCCTCAGTTACTTCAAGTGCACCTCTTAGGCTCAACTTTTGCTCATTTGCTCATTGACAGGAGCATTTTAATTAACACGTGAGAAAAAAAAGAGCAAGACCAAAGCTGTGTGCATTGAAAACATTAACTGCAGTTTCCAGACTGGGAAATCTGACATTTCCAAGGCTTCTGATACCATATGTTGCAAACGCGAAAAAACAAAGATCATTAATTATGCTGAGCCTCTGGTAGCCAGGCCCTTAATACTCTATGGGTCCACAATTATCCAGCCTCGTATTTTTCTCTCACTGATAGGACTGCTGATGGTACAGCTCATTCTGGACGCCATCTCTAAGTATGTGAAAGACAAGAAGGTGAGCAAGAGTAGTCAGCATCGATTTGCAAAAGGGAAATCATGCCTAACCAACCTGATTGCCTTCTACGATGGGACAGCTGGCTGGATAGATGAGGAGAGAGCAGAGGATGTTGTCTATCTGTATTTCAGCAAAGCTTTTGACACTGTCTCCCACAGTGTCCTCACAGGCAAACCCAGGGAGTGCAGGCTGGATGAGTGGATGATGAGGCGGCTTGAGAACTGGCTGAATGGCAGGTCTCAGAGGGTTGTGATCAGCGGCACAGACCTAGCTGGAGGCCTGTGACTAGTGGTGTCCCTCCAAGGATCAATACTGGGCCCAGTATTGTTTAACTTATTAATCAATGACTTGGATGAAGGAATGGAGTGCCTCCTCAGCAGACTCTCTGCCAGTACAAAACTGAGTCCCTTCCAACCTTAAACATTCTGCAATTTTGTAGTTCTGTGACTGCATTAAGTCCAGTCTGTTTACCCTCTGTATATTATTAGCTCAAACCAGAATTTTCTCATGTCTTCTCTACCCCTTTTTGTCCATGAGACCTCTGTCCATTTATTTGTACAATTTATCTCCCAATGAAGACCTGCTCTCAAACACCATCTGTGGAAGTTACCCAACACAGTTTATCCACACAGCCTGGACAAGAGAATCAAAATCTCATTCTGTGGAGTTCTGGATGGAGGAAGAGAGCATCCTTCAACTGAGCTGCCATCCTAAGACTGATCAAAGCCTTCCCCACAGAAGAGCAAACGCTGAGTAAAAGCTGTGCAGAATCAATATGTGACAGCGGATGGTGTGATATCAACTCTTAGTCCACGTGGGGTTGATACACAGAGACTGCGTCTGGCGTTTTCCCAAAGGAACACGGGGAGAACATTCAACTCCCTGAGAATGAATAGCTCAACAAATGAGTTATTAAGAATTTAACTACACAAGTCCCAAGAGAAAACCACTGAAGCCTATTAAAATGAATTTGAAATTGCTTCTTTATATGGAAAATACACTAACTGCCAGTGTTGCAGGACCTCTCTGGATTAGGAGAACGTGTTTATGGGCCACTGGGAAGTTTCTACTACAAGAAGCCTGAGACACCACTACTGAAAGAATCCACTCTGCCTTGAGGGGGAAAGTGCCAGACTTGGAGCAATATCCCCTGAAGTAATCCACTGATTACTTCAGAAAAGTTCTTCTAGGTTTAAATTGAGCATACTAATATCAAAATCTGGTCCTTAATAAAGCTAAGCAGCTCAGGAGCCAGATCAACTTCTCTGATTCAGGAATAACTTCCTGCTTGGCCAGGCCAATCTCCCTGTGGTTATTGCTGCATGTCAGCCCTGGGAGACACCAAAAATTTTGGGGCTGAACAAGTTGATGATGCCAAGTGCATCATGTACTGCCTGGTCTCTGGCACGCCGCTTGGTATGTAGGCAATGGCAGATGTACACATAAGTCAAGCCCACGCCTTCAAAGACAGCTTTTCTGTAGGACTAAAACACCTACGCTTACATGGCGCGTCTCTCCAGCTACTGTTTTCAGGGGAATGTATCATTTACATCTAGGCACTCTACTTACTTCTTCAACCTCTACTTTTTCGTTCACCTCAAGACAGCTCTGCTTGAAAATGGTCTGATTACAGGAACACCTAATTTCATCCTGCCACTACAGTGAAGAACAAGACGAGCTCTCTGTGTAGTAGACTTCATGCCCTCTGTGTCACTGCTAATGCCTTTCTCCTTGAACAACCTGCCTCTGGGATTCAAGGATCATCTAGGGGTTTGCCTTGCCTTTGAAGTGGCTCAGGCTGTGATGGACTTTTTTGTCTTACAACAGCTTCCAGAAAAAGACACATAGGTCCCCTGACAAAGTTCTCTGTACATTTTAAAGAATGCAAATTGAAGAGTGCAGAGTCCTGAAGTGTATTTTGCAGGAACACTGTGTAGACATTTCCAGCAAGTGCTTTTAATGGAAGCTTCTTTGCCAAGTATTGCCTCCTTTCCCAGCTGTGGTTTTGAGAAAACACATTTGTTCACAACAGGAAAAGGCAGAGCAAAACTTTCAGGCCTGTACACTCAATCACTCTATCTCCTGGTAGATGAACTAGAAGGGCTTCTGTTTTTCCCCATAGGGTTTACACATGTAAGCATTTGGTACTGAGCTCAAATCAAAATCAATGAAAGTGATAGCATTAGACCCAGCAATTCAAAATCAAGGGTCAAAGAGATTTAAGTGCAGCAGAATCACTTTTTAAAAAGCACAGGAAAAATAAAACAGAGAGGCTAAAATTGTGAGATGATCAGAATACAGAAAGCAGAAAAGAGGAAAGCTCCCAGCCATATTCCAGTGCGCACTTTGAAATGGCCTGTGCTGCTAAACAAAAGACAGGCCATTTATTTATTTTTTTATTTACCCAACTCATATTGATTTGGAAAACTAGCAAGAGTATTGAAAAATAAAAACAGCATTAGAACAGCCTACATTTTGATTAGCTTCTGCTGCCATAATTTGCAGAAGCGCATTGACATTATGTGTGATGGGACTCAATAAACAAAATTAATATAACATGGCTACCACTCAACATTTCCATAACGTTTTATGCCTTCACACCACTTTGCAATATAAACTTAATAAATTAATCTCCGTAAGGTAGGCAAATCTGATTATCCTTATTTTACAGATGAGTTAACTGAAGCTTGGCAGAAGTGATGTCACCCAAAGCAGCACAGAGAGTTGAGGGGAAAGAGTAGCAATTGGCAGCCAGTTTGGGGCTACAAAGACTCTGCGATTCCTTCTGGCCAATTATTACACAGGACTCTCTCATTGCTACCGCAGTGTAAAATTTAGAGGTCTGTGCATCTGTCTGTTAGCACTTCCACGTTCCCTCAAAGCATTATTAATAAACACACACAGAGTCTGACTGAGGGACCTGGTTTCTGCTGCACAAACCCATGCCAGACCCTGCAGCCCTCTAGCTTAGTCTGCAAAATTAACCGAGACAGAGGAAGAGGTCTCCTGACCTCCTCCAGTCAGTAGAAATCTCAGCAGTCACAAAGACCAGTAAAAAGGAATAATTCCCAGGGAAGACACAACCCATCTTCTTCATACCTTCCTCCTACCAGACATCTCTGGGGGCCATGCCCAGCTTCACTGGAGGCACTTACACACATTCCTCTCTTGCTGCTGGGCTCTCCCATTGAAAACCCTGTTTGAAACAATGCAGCTGCTCTGCCAGTCTTCCACCCAACCACTGCAGAGTCACCGCTTTCTGGATTCATGAAGGTGTTTAAGTTTTTCCTGAAAGATTTATTTTGCCATTGGCATTTATTTTGACTGAATATCATGTCACATCAATCCAGTGGAAAGGAGAAGAGAGGATTCCTCTCAGCAGTGGTATTTTCTATTAGGCTAGAACAGCAGCCGAGAGGAAGCTACATCCAAAGGGAAAAAGGAGATCTTTCTAACAGGCATTCAAAACACTTAAAACAGGGGTGACGTAGAATGACTTACTCTCACCTAAATATACATTTCCAGATTTGCAACTTTTCCCACAGGTACTAAAATTCTCTGCAGGCCTTCAGGATATAAAAATGTCAACCACTATTATACTAGTCCAAAAATGTGACAGAAGTGTCACTCAGAAAAAAGAAGTAAAAAACCTGCAAAGAACAGGGTTTGTGAACAAGCACGACATAGACAAATACAACCTAAATATTTGCACTTCACAAAATGGTCTTGCCTGCTGGCTGTACCATAGGTGAGTAATCAAGTAAGCACAGAACTATCCTCAGTACCATCATTCAGAAGAGCAAAGAAGAAATAACAATATGGGCTTTAATTTTGCTTTTCTTTATATTTTCCCTCTCCTAAAATTTATTGCTTTGTGTTACAGCAACACTTCTTCCAGCTGTTGTATTGGAGGCAGGGAAAATGTGTGTTGTACACTAGACCATCCAAAGGTGACTTCTAAGAGCAAAAGAACACTAAAAAATTTGAATTGCCTAGATTTTCCTCTACTCATGTTCCAGGTCACCTGGTTTTGTGACATTTTAATGGTAGTAGCATCAGATTGGGGCTTTACCTTACTCCAAGGGAAAAAATGGTAAAAAGTAGATCCAAAATCTTCTTTCATTTGAAATACCTCTGCTTTAGGTAGAGAAGGTGATTTACTGGAGAGTTGAAAGAACATGTGGAGAGAGGAATGGAGTTTTTGCACAAGCAACAGGGATAAAATACCACTGTAGATAAAACCTAAGTTTACTTCTACCTGGTCTCTCCTCTCTTTAGATTTGGCTATTGACATTGACACAGAACAGTATCTATTTGACAAGGACCACATATTTGGTCATGGACTCTCGCTGGAATGATTCTAAATGGAGAAAAACATTACAGATATGCCAGTGGAATGTTATAACTGTTGATACACTTCATACATACACCCAGACAAACATACATTAACCTAGAGCAGACACCATTGTTAACTTTTAAGCATCTTAAAATCTAAAGTAGGAGCCTAGGTGTAGTCTGAAATCTTTGTATACTATATCTATTAAGAAATTCCCTCCTAGTATCTTCAATATGAAAAAGACAGAATGGAAAAGTTGTCTCATGCATAGAGGGGAAGATGATCAGACTGGGCCATTTCCTGCACACTTGAAGCAAGGGTCACTGCAGAGAGAATTTACTTCATCAGAGCCCAAAGTGAACAAGTATAAACGGCTGGGCCTAGCCAAGAGATAGAAAAAGGAACAGATTGGATCAACTACCCCCATGGGAAAGAGCTTACCTCAAAATATCTCATTTACTGGAAGCGCTCTGATCTGGAAAAAAAATGCTCCACTCAAACCTAGGAGACCAGACCACCACTCACATGACTGACTGCTGGAAAGAACTTATCCATTGACCTTAGGTCAATCGTCTCAATAAAGAAACAAAGGCAGTCTCTCAGTGTAGTGCTCATATTTAGCTACATGAGTTACTTTCAGCAAGGTTTATGGAGATGCTTTGCTTGTCCAATGTGGGTTTTCGTAATTTCACAAAGAGATTGGGCCAATTCAGAGGAGCAGGAGCTGGTCATTAAGTGTCAGGCCAGGCCAGTTATTCTTTTACCCTTCTGAAAACTTTGGAATCTGCGCTCCTCTTTTTTTTTTTCAGAGTTTGGTTCATGTTAATCTTTAGGACAGATCTTTCCTATAGCCTCCAGAACATTCAGGGGCCTTATTTACCTATTTGCTTTGATTATTTTCTGTCCCTGGAAGGCAATAGCAGCTCCCAGATAATCAGCTGAGAGGCATGGCTGTCCCTCAAAATGGGAGGAATAGTTTGGTTTTTCCACCAAATGATGAAATGCAAAAAAAGTAGAAAGGTTTGAAGTTTGCACATTAAGATAATCTTTTTTTGAGGAGCTTATGGCATTAAGGACACAGTCGCTCAAAGAGCATCTCAAATGTCGATTCACAAACTTCACTAATTCTTAACATATTCTAAATCAATTTATGACTTAAAGCTACAGGAAACTAAAATGGCTTGAGTGAACTGAAAACATCTCAAAACAGTCTGCTCTTCCTTTCAGCCTGAAACAAACTTATCCTGTTAGACATTGCAAGATTTTAAAGGTGCTGCCAGACAAGTTTAAAAGAAAACAAACTCAAACCAGTGCTTAGAGCTTTCTTGAATCATTTAATGAAGACCTTATGTGACATGAGATGTGCTTTATGTCTTCAAACTGGCAGTGCAAACTAAGTAATTAATCCTCATAAGACAGGGCAGGTCAGTAATATCATACTGAGACAGACAGTCTGACATTAAAACTCAGGACTACTTCAGTGCCTCAAATGGCATCTTGGGCCCTTCTGGCTATGTCTTAAAGGCTTCGAAATCAAATGCTCTCATTTTGCATGTAATAAAATTATTTGATATTTTGCTACAAAAGTAGCTCTAAATATTTCTGAGTGGGTTTTCAAAGAGAGGACTGCCTTCTTTTTGTACATTCATTCTCAGGACATCTGCCCTGCTACTTTGTTTCAGATTATATTCTCAACACAACTTGACCCACACAACTTTTGGTACTCGGCAATCTTGAACACTGGGCCACTTATGTCTGAAGGCTGTTTACAGTTTACTGAGAATAAGAAAATTTGCACCAGGCAATTATGGCCTGAACACTTCTCATTTTAACTCACAACAGGTTTTTTTTCACTCACTTCAGGCAAAGTGTTAAAGTGCTGCTCTGCTCCTGCCACCAACTCTAAAGTTACACTGCAGGATTCCAGTTTTGTTTCCATCATTTATTAATTTGTCAGTCTTCAAAGAAAGACATTTTGCTAAATGCCAATCTCCTCCTGGAGCCTCTTCAACATTTGTGTTATCTTTTCAGGTATCTTTCCCAACAATCTTGCTACTAGAGGATGGTACCTCTGACTGCACAACAAAGACTACAGCTCACCTTCCCACAGCTGTGAGACCCTTGCAGCACTCATCACATTCAAACTAAATTCACTGCAACTGGCAGCCAGGAGGGCCAAGCGTGTCCTGGGGGGCATCAGGCACAGCATCGCCAGCCGGGCAAGGGAGGGGATTGTCCTGCTCTGCTCTGCACTGGGGGGGCCTCACCTCGAGTGCTGGGGGCAGTGCTGGGGGCCACAATGTAAGAAAGACATTAAGCTCTTAGAGACCATCCAAAAAAGAGGGCTACAAGGATGGTGAAGGGCACTGAGGGAAAGCTGTATGAGGAGCTGAGGACACTTTATCTCTTCAGCCTGGAGAAAAGGAGATTGAGGGGAGACCGCATTGCAGGCTACAACTTCCTTGTGAGGGGAGAAGGAGGGGCAGACACTGATCTGTTCTCTGTGGTGACCAGTGACAGTACCCAAGAGAATGGCCTGAAGTTGTCTCAGGGAAGTTTTAGGTTGGTGTGCCGGTTTGGACAGAAATTTAGGAGGAAACAGGAAAAGCTGGCTATCAGGAAAAGGTTTTTCACACAGCGAGTGGCTGATCACTGGAATAGACTTCCCAGGGAAGTGGTGACAGCACCAAGCCTGACAGAGTTCAAGAAGTGTTTGGGCAATACCCTTGGGCACATGGTGTGACTCTCAGGGTGTCCTGTGCAGGGCCAGGAGTTGGACTCAATCCTGATGGGTCTCTTTAAGCTCAGAATATTCTATTTTATTATGATTCTAATTCTGGGCCAATCCACTGGTGAAGAAAGTGCTGCTGTTTTCAGACAGCTCAGTATCAAGCTGGGCCAGGGGAAAGAGTTGCAAAAGCAGCTGAGTGAGTGCACACTGCACTGTAAGAGACAGTATAAAATTCTACAGCAGTAAATTCTGCAGAAAGCTAAGAGTGGTATGATATATCCAGATTCTCTGCAGGGAAAGGAGAATGGAGCCAAGGACCAGATCCAAGAAAAACTGCTGCAGAAGATTTTAAACCAGGGCCCTCGGGGAATTCAGAAAATCTCCTACAGTTCTGCCCGGACCATCTTTCCTTGAACGTGCTGGCTCCTGGCTCTTCACCCTGCTCGCTTTACCTCAGCTACATTCTGCCTCAGAGCATTTTAAATCATTTTAGTATTTGTCTGCTTCTCAGTTGCTTGGTCTTTAGACCACTTTTTCAAGCACACTTTCATTTTTTGGCAACTACTGTCACAAATGGGGTCCTGCTCTCAGTTGCTCTTCAGGCATCATTGTATTATGTGTAGTCAGTCACTCCTCAATGGGGGTACTGGTAACATAATCCTTACAAATGGATTTGTAAGTGTTAAGAACAGAAAGAAAGGTATAAACTAAGGGATGCTAAAACTAAAGATGGTCTTGTGTCAGCTAGGGCATTGTCCAAGATGTTCCTGGATTGCACCTTGTCTGGGTATTGCTCATGCAACCATGAATTTCCTGAAACAAACAGGAGCATCCTGGAATGAGTCTCCTTGGAAAAGCAGTGCTCAGTCACCATGTGCCTGTGTGCTGGGAAGAGCTGCCCAGCCATTTTGGTAGGCCTGCTCATCACAGAGGACAGCATCCTACTTGTTATTTTAAGTTAATGACTGTTAGCTGGTGCTCCAGGCAACTGCCCAGATTCCCCCACTCTACTGCAGAGTGAAGGAAAGGGTCATGCCAAACACCCCAAATTCACTTTTTAAAAGCATTGATCATGCTACAGAAATAGGAAAAGATATGCCAGTTAAGAACTTGACAGTGGGACTATGACTTTTTTTGGTTCGTCCGTGTACCGACCCAGTCTTCAGCAGGGGTACTGAACCGGCTCGGTTACTCATGGTTCCCCAGGCCAGCAGAACTGCTTCCAAACTGACTTGTGGACAGAGCTTCTGAGGAAGGGGGAAATTGGCACTGGCTGTGCTTAGTATGGCATTTTGCCTGCCTCCTGAACTGTCTTGCTTGAAAGAGGCTGATTCCCAAGGAATCCTTCACATTCCACTATACTGGCCCACCGCTGATCTTCAGTGTGTCACAGAGCCTCCTTCATAGCTATTGCTACCTGTCTGTGGTCCATCAAATCTTTGAGCCTAATGATTCAGACCTACTGATGTGCACAGCTTACTTATTCTCTGTTCACCCCATTTGTTGGCCTAAAAAGACACCTCTTTTAAAAAGCAATACAAATTAAAATGTTATTATCGATCTTTTACATTAAAAAGTCTAAATTTCCAGCTAAATTGCAGGTGGTCATTTTATTTCAGGAGGAATTTTTCACATGATTCAAAACTGAGCTGAATGGTTCAGTGTAGACAGTGATTATGAAAAGATAGCAACCACATTAATTCCGATACAGAATCACAGAAAAGAATAGAATTGTTTAAGTTGGAAAAGATCCGTAAGATAATTCAGTCGAACCCCTAACCTAACTCTGCCAAGTCCACCACTAAACTGTATCCCTGAGTGCCACATCTACATGTCTTTTGAACACTTCTAGGGATAGTGACTCCATTGCTTTCCTGGGCAGATTGTTCCAATGCTTTACAAACCTTTCCGTGAAGAATTTTTCCTAATATCAAATCTAAACATACAATTTGATGCCATTTCCTGTCATCCTGTCATTTATTATGTGGGAGAAGAGCCTGACACCTAACTCACTACAACCTCCTTTCAGGTAATTGTAGAAAGCAATAAAGTCTCCCCTCAGGCTCTCTTTCTCCAGACTAAACAAGCCGGGCTCCCTTAGCTGCTCCTCACAGGACTTGTGCTCCAGACTCTTCACCAGCTCCATTGACCTTCTCTGGACACTCTCCAGCACCTCAATGTCCTTCTTGTAATGAAGGGCCCAGAACTGAACACAGGATTCGAGGTGTGGCCTCATCAGTGGGACAAACCCTGCCCTGGTCCTGCTGGCCACAATACTGCTGATACGGGCCAGGATGCCATTATCCTTTTGGGCACCTGGGCACACACTGGCTCATGTTCACCTGGCTGTTGACGAATACCCCCAGATCCTTTTCCACTGGGCAGCCTTCCAGCCACTCTGCCCCAAGCCTCTGGGCTTGCATGGGGTTGTTGTGATAAAGTGCAGGACCCAGCACCTGGCTTTGTTGAACTTCACACTGTTGGCCTTGGCCCAACAATCCAGCCTGGCCAGGTCCCTGTACAGAGCCTTCTTACCCTCCAGCAGATCAACACTCCTGCCCAACTTAGTGCCATAAAAACAACCAGAAAGATTTATGTGGATCCACATATGCAGACAAATGTGCATTATGCTCTTCAGCTTCTGTCCTCTCACATGCCCTATTTAGTCTGGGATTTACTGAATCTCTGCTTTCCATATCTTGGTGAAAGCAGAGCTATAATTCTTAACCTCTGATACAACTCTTAGTGAAGCTATTCCCAAGGTAACATTCACCATTTTCACACTATAGCTGTGCAGTGACTTTGATTAACTGATTAGACAAACATATTCATTTGCTTAGTGCTTGTTATTGCCATTTAAGTATCTGTTCTTAGGACATATTACCTTACAAACATTATCTTAGCATCTCGCCTTGTAGATTGATTCAACTCTATTTTAAATTCCTGTTATAGGAATACATTTTTGCAAACTGGTACCAATAGCCACTCCAGAGTTCTTACATAATCAGTCTCCTCACACCACTGGCCTCTCTGACACCAACAGTAATACACCAGGCAATGTAAACTCCTAATGAGAACAAAGAAACAGATGATAGAAAAGTAAAAATACTGACAGCTCTCTGTGGGGGTCCTTGTATATATAGGTACAGCACTACATTGGAAATATTAATACCATATAAGTTGTTTTAAATATAAATGCTAAAAAATAAAAAGTGGGGTTGAAAAACCACAGAACATCAGAGAATTCTTTCTGAATGTGAATAATTTTATGCTCCACAGAAATCTGAAGTTATAAACTCTATACATAGACTGAAACTGTGACTTCAAAGAATTGCTACATATTCTGTCTCTGACAGCACACTTGGTTTCCAAATCTGGGTAATGCCAGTGTGTGGTTCATTCTTCAATAGATAATGAAAAGAGTGGGTTTTTATCAGCAAAAGCTACATCATCCTACAGTGCTGGAGCTAGACACATGCTGCTAACTCAAGACAGGGTATTGACGGGAAACTGCTGTGACAGATTTGTTTCCCCAAGCAAGTGTGACAACAAGGTGATGATCCCAAGCACTGCCTGATGCAGGGGAGTAAGGAAAACAAGAGAAAGAAAAAAACCATCAAGCCAAGAACAAGTCCAATGAATTGGGAAGTGTTCATAGGCTCCACTACCTTTTCTATTTTAGGCATGATTGTGTTTGTTTTGGGTTTTTTTGGTCACATCTAAGATGGCTTTACTCAGAACTCATTATATTGCATCTTTTTTCATCCGAAAATGAAAAACTCTGCAGAAAATGTATTGAAGGATTTAACTCTAATGCAGCTTCTCCTATTACTGCTTCAAACTGTTCTGAAATACTGGCTTGTAGTTTTTCCTGATGATCATCTCAACTATAGATCAGAGGAATTGTCCCTACCACCTTCCAGCTTCTGATGCTGGGTTTTTCCCTTCCACTCAGTCAGGATCTTTCTCCTCATCCCTACCCTACTTAACAAGTTTCAGCTTGAGGGTTGAGGGCCTAGAGATAGAGGGATGATGCTGTTTCTCCCACAGAAAATAAAAACCAGCTCCACTAAATGTGCCAAATAAGCCAGAACCAAAAGGCAAAAAAAAATACAGGACATTTGTGCATTAAGCAAGATCATGACCCATGAGACCAACTAATCTGGGCTGCAGAGATGTCCAAACTGGGCTACAGAAGCAGACGCAGCCATTATCAATTTGCTCAGTCCCAGAGCTGAGGAGGCAGATGGTGCAGTTGAAACCAAGGGATCCCAAGAAGAAGTGGGGCTGTAAGAAACTGTGCCACAGATGGAGAGACATCAGAGCTGGCCCCACGTCAGCTTTTCAGGCCCAGATGGATTTATTCGCTCAGAAACAACACTGCTGAATACAACTTCCCTGCTTCCACGGCCAGCTCATCTGTCCCAGGTGGTGCTGGGTGTTAACAAGCCCTTGGAGACCTGAGCTGTCTCTGCTTTGCACAGAGACACTTTCCCTAGCAAGTGTTGGCATCAGCCCCAGTCACCCACAGGGTGAACAGAAATTGCCCACTGTTTGAGGTGCTTCTGTCTCCAGAGCCACAAGTCACAGAGAGGTGGTTGTGTACTCAGTCCATTGCATTGCTCCCACTCCTAAACAGCTTGACTGGGGAACAGAAATACTGCTGACCACAGGGCAGGTTACTGTTCCTCTAACAACCCTTTCTTCAAGGTTCTTTCAATATTTTTAAAGCACCATTTTAAAATTAAAAGTATGCATAGCAATATAACTTTGAAAAACAGTCAAGACATGATGACAAGCACACTCACTCTTTGCTTTGAAAGCACCAGAGTGATAAACACACTTGCACTGTGTCTTCAGCAAACTAGCAACTGGGAGGAGTGCACTTATTCAACAGCAGAGCCCAAACCCTACTGCTCTTAACGCTTTTTGAAGGCCTCCTGTAGAATAGGTTGAAGGGTGAAATCAGCCCAGCTGTCTGGGCAGATGAAAAGCCATCTGTGCCACGAAACTGAGTCTTTTGTGCCCGGGGCTAATAACTTGAGTAGTAAGTAATGGTTCTGCAGAGCAGGAGAGATTCCTGACTACAAATTTTGGGCTTATCATAACATGGAGCCTGCCTTCTCTCACTGCCCACATAACTTACAATGCACCTTGGAGAAGGGAGGTCTTGTTCCTTCCTGAGAAATAACTACACCTTCCTGCACCTTTGATAGACTCACATGAATCAAGCAGCATAGGGTTTTCTGATGGTAACACGTGAAACTTAATTACATGTTGGCAGACCAGGTGAAAATAAAAGGAATTAATGGGCATTATTTGCCCCTTAGGCTGTGTATTTGCTTTCACATCTCTGCCCAAACAAAACACTGAATCTCTCAGATTCATGCATGTGAAAGCTAAGCAACTTTATTTTTCGTAAACACAAAAAGGTGCCAGTACTGTAATGTAGAAAACATTAAAGATAAACATATGCCAATTATCTATTTGTTCTAATTTAACCATTCTGGGTTTCTTACTGACCTGAATTCCAAGTTCGACTTCGCTATGGTTTAATCACAAAGATTTCAAGTGCAGAAGCATTGACAGGCCTCACACTGGAAATGCTTGGGTTAACTGAAAACAAAGCTTGCCATCCTCTGGAGAAAAGATATCACTCCTTTCTGTGTCTTCAGATACGGAGGCCTAGATTAAAGCCTGTCTTCCCTTGCTCAAAATACTAGAATACATGTTAGTAAACGAAAAGAAAAACATTTTGAAAATGAAAGTAAATTAAAACTACCGAGGGACAGATCTATTTTACACTCTGGCAATTTTCCTGAGGTTTTACTTTTAATGTTTATTGTTTAACTTCATAAAATTGAGTAACTAGCATAATAGCACCTCAAATGCCTGAGAGAAGCAACCCATTAAAATATGAAGCATCTTGTTAATAAAATACACTCATCAGAAAGCACCACAATTCCCTATAAGCTCGTGCAGTTTTAAGGCCAGTAAACATTTCTAATGATCATCAGCAAACCCAAGTTTTCTTCAATGGTTTGCTACATCACTTCTTTCAAAAAAGGTCTTGACATCAAATATAGTCAAACTGCTTCCTAATCTTCCAGGGGTATGTAGAGTACCAATGCAAGAAAATCCTGGCTGTAACACCATCATAGACTGATCCAGCAAATTGAAAGCATTCTCTCCAATGAAAACACTCTACAAGCATTTTATTTTTGTTGCTGTACAGCACATGTCTGCTAAAGAACAGGAACTGACCACAATTCCCATTTTCAGGACACCACATCTTCACAGTCTTTTCTTCTGCACGGGTTTCCAAAGAACAATATTGAATAGGGCACCCGCAGAGCACAGAAAAATAAATCACATGTGCCCAAAGGAAGGGGACATGTAGGACATGTAGGAAGTATTTAAGATACTAGACCCAGAGAAAGAGAAATCTACCCTCTTCAGAGGACTGAAGACATAGACTGAAATGTCTCTAATATCAAGGCCCAGAAGTGAAGCATTTCATCACAGGATTTTCAAGACTAATTAACAGTTTCCCTGCATGTCTTTGGTTTGGATGTTTGGATGTCAAAACTGACTTTTTTGTTTAAAAGTCTTAATTGTCAGAGGTCTGCTGCCCTTCAGCCTTCTGGGGAAAAAAGAAATCAGTCTTTTCAGTGTCAGTAGCATTTAACAAGTTAAGTTATGGGCTGGTTCCAAGGGTCTTTAGAAAACATGAGTCCTACTCATTATTGATCTCCTTGTAGAAAGTTATTTCTTTTTCTTCTTTCTGGTTCATTTTATATAGAGACTGCTACAATTGCTTTTACCATTCCCCCTGGAGTCATTTCAGGTTAACTCACTTTACTGGTTACACTTGCTTAAATACAACTTGCATTTGAAGGTTCTCTTTGAACAGGGGCTTGACAGAGAAATTCAGGATGAAAAGAGCAAAGTTCTGGATTCAGAATAGGTTATCTTAATGACAGGGTAATTGCTTTTCTGAAAAGGACAATCTTGAATTGTGGAATCTATAGTTAATTGCAAGAGCAACCTTAACTAAGCCTCATTCGTATTATGCATCGCTCTTTAATTTTTTTTCTATAATATACTGTTTCTCCATCTGAAAGTCACTTTTTAGTAAAATGACCTCAACTTGAAACCTGATTTTCAAATTAAGAAAATTTCTATTTAAAAAACGTCACTCATGAAAGTGTAAATAGCCAGTAAATTTCCCCACAGAAAACTAGGTAACTTCTGAAGACTAATCTCTAACTCAGTATAGTTTTTCCATAACTCATTTGTGTAGGAACCTTTTTGTAATTCAGAAGATTTGTTTAAGCATTCAGGATAATAGTTTTAGCTCCATTTCTGAATAAGTATTAAATGTGAAAATGAATGATGCATTTCAGGGTGTGCCGGTTTGGACACAAATCCGGGAGGAAACAACCCGAGAGGGGCGTCTCTCTCTCTCTCCTGCCTGCCAGGCAAGCAGGCCCCGGCAGCACCTCCCCCACGGGTTCGGGAAAATAATTTCTCGAGTGAAAGTGAAAAAAACTATTTATTTAACAAAACAGAGTCCCCTGCTGTCACAGGAAAAAGGATATTGAAACCCCCTCCCCTGTCCCCTAAAAAAGGACTATGGATTTTAGAGTTCTTTCTGTAGGTAAAACCTGCAGTCCTGAGCTGGGCCGGGCCGGCCAGGCAGGGTCCGACGATCCCCCGTGGAGGGTCCCGCTGAGCAGGTCCAGAGATGACAGCAGGTCTCAGATGAAAAGCAAGCCAAAAACAGTCCAAAAAGGAACAGAAGCCGCGGCGGCAGAGCACAGTCCCTTCTCCACTGAAAGCCGAAGAGACTAGAGAGCAAAAAGCCTCTAACCAACCAAATGTTGTCAGAATCGGGAGAGAAAAGAATGCAAAACATTCTAGTTGCAAGGTCAAGCTGGCCGCTTTGAAGAGTTCTCTTGGCTTCTCTCTCCCCTCTTTGCACTTTAGAGGTCCACTAGAAATCAAGCAGGCGATGGGGAATACAGTATGGTCATAGAATCACCCCAAGACACAGGGACATATCATCTCCCCACTAAAATTCACCCTGAAATTAGCCAGGGACTTTATATTTGAAGGTTGCAAGTTGTTGTGGTTTAATCTCAGCCAGCAACTAAGCTCCACACAGCCACTCCCTCACTCCCCTGATGGAATGGGGGAAGGAATTGGAAGGGTAAAAGTGAGAAAACTCACAGGTTGAGATAAAGACAGTTTAATAGGTAAAGCAAAAGCCACATGCACAAGTAGAGCAAACCAAGGAATTCAGTAATACATTGCCAGGTCTGCTTCCTCATTAGAAAAGTTTTTTGGATTGGGTCAGGAGGCTAAAGAGCACTGTCCACCTTGCATGCAGTTGCTCAGAAGGGTGTATTTCATGTCTCACATCCAAACCCACCATCCTGTGATCCTTGTCTGACCTCCACCCACAGCCCAGATAACAAAATTTCACCCAGTGGGGACTTGTTTTGAAACCACTGACTCAATAGGTTATACCAAAACATCTTTCAGATACTATTCAAATTTGGGTAACAGATATTTTCCCTCCATTAGGCTTTTTTAAAAATACTTAGTTGCCCTTTTCCTTTTTCCTTGCCCAGTGGCTTGATATAAGATGCAGGAACTTCAGTGATTTGCCACTGCCTGTAACAGCTTTTAAGAAAAATGGGCCATACAAGACCTGTTTTTATTAAAAAAGGAAGAAAATCTGTAGGCCTCCTTTGGCTTTGAATACTCTTCTCTTACAGGAAGGTGTGTTATCCCAGTTCTTCGTGGATTTTGTACAAGAAAAAGAAGCAAACTTGAGTAGTGGTTTTTTTCCACCTCTGCTACATTTTGAGAAGTGTGTGCTGTTCCAGGAGCCATCCAGAATCCCGAGTCGTACAGCCACGTGTGCGAAGGGTAATTCTAGCATGTGTCCTCTGTTCACTAACTGATCACATAACAGGAGGCGGTGAGATCTCCCTGAGCTGCGCAGCTGAGCGTTCACACACAGTTACTATGCGTAATGCCAGAGAATACCATGTCATTTCTCCAATTGTTACAGGTACTGGAGCAGAATACTAAAAAGGAAGTCAAGGAATCACCTGTTTTCGTTTGCAATTCACACAGACATCCACGTACGCACAAAGAGGGTATATAAGCCAACAGACAATTAAGTAAATACAACATATAGAAATGGTAAGTGCAGAGCTGGCTGCGTGAGTCAAGATACTGTAATTTAAAATGTTTCCATCCTCAAAAGGATCTGAAAGAAACAATGTAGCAAGGCTTTACTAAAGGGATATGTTCCCTGACACAGAAGGCTTTTTTTATCCTGCTCCATATTCTTTCCTTATTAGTGCTGAAGCATCCAAGCACTTGGTCAGCTGTATTACATTTTTTGGTTGTGTGAAGGGTTTTTTTTCCAAAGTACAACATCGCCAACTACCAATAAGCCGCCTGACCAGATGTGCATTGTCAGTCCATCTTTATTCCCTTGTTCCCTGCTCCAATTCTTCTGCAAAGGTTACCTAAGCAGCAGAAAACATATAACCAGGGCACTGTCTGCAGTTCAAAATAACCACTGTCTAGTTCCTGCAATGCCAAGACAGTAGAGTAATATAATACTCATTAGTAAATGAAAATTGCTCTGTACTGCAATTATACAGCCCTTATAGCACAGAATAATGGCAGTCTTGGTGCTTTTCCCAGCTGGACTGCGTGACACAAGCAGATCAAAACACTGATGACCTAGAAGAGAATTTCAACGGGATAGGGCAGAACAACCAAACAACTGCTGTTGAGAAGATTAATACAAACTAACATGTCACCCATATTTATTCCTCTCACTATCTGCTGCAGATCAAAAAAACCCACACAGTTAAAAGGCATTCACAATCCTTATGGAAAATATACCATGTAGAATTTACAATTCTAGTCCACTTTACAAGATGCTTGAGCAAGAAAAGAATTTAAAAGTATTTAAAAAACAAATGATTATTTCAACACCAGGATTTTGTATGGAACCTCAACTTTTTTTCTTTTTGACAAACTACTTTATTCCTCCACAGCAAATTACTTCAGCTATATTTCAGTAGAGGCTATTTCACAAATGCAAAGATTAAATGAATCCCAAAAGCATTACAAAATTTCCGCTGTAAAAATGTAAATGGATTATCTCTCCATTAATATCTAACTAAACAGCAACACTTTAGAAGCAATCGTTCTTCTGTTGCTCACAACATAAAAGCCGAATCATATTTTCCTCATAAATCATCCAGCTATTACAAGAGTAGAGTAAAAAGGGGTGGGTCTAAGAAAATAATGTCTTTAGATTATCTTGAAAGCAGGTTTACAAATGCCACACCGGTACTTCCATATCTTATGTGGTGGAAGTAACACCCAACATTTGTTCATATGACTGTTTTAGACAAGAGAAGACTTCTGCACTAGATTTTAAGTGCTGTCACCAGCTTGTGTCTATTTCATTTTCATATAACAGCAAATGAAAACACAAAAAATCTTCTTTTATTACAGCTGCCCTGTAGCACATCTTTATGCAAGTGCTGGGACTACTGCCACAGTGGGGCCAGTAGAGAGATAATGAAGAATAACAGTGTTTTAAAACATCTTTGTGACTCTTTGAGGCCAGCAACAAGAGAAATTTCTTTATAGAAGCATCAGTTCCAGCAAACAATAGGTTTCTTAAACACAAACATCCCACAATGGACAGGCAGATGCTTATTTCTAAGATGACACCAAACTACATTCCCCTCTAATATTAATTTTTTTTCTACCCATGGTGAAATGAGAAGGGCAATATCTTTTTCCTATAAAATTGATCCTGTTAATTTCTGATCACCCACTTTCCACTTCTGTAGTATTTTCCCATGCCTATACCCAAAATGAAGACACACATTTTGTGTTTACTTCCAACTGCATTAACCATCCAAATTGTACATACAGTGCCCTCTTCTCCCTTTATTCTGGGGTAATGCATTGGACTTCACATCCGTGTTGTACTGCTAGCCTCAAAATTCACCTCACTCATAACAAAGGCATTACTTTCCATAAAACTGTGGCTGACATGACGATGTTTAAGCATGCATCACTTCACTGGTATTTGAGTATGTACAAACAGCCAATTAATACAGAGACACAAAACATGCAGAAGCCTCTCTCTCCACTGGCAGCTGTCACCTTTCTTCTCTTTTCTAGATTTTCACAATCCTCAGCTCCACCTTCCCTTTCAGCAATTAAAAGAGGTGAAGTATTTCAGGATCTAGCTACTTGGAGCAAAGCTATAATGCTTATTAATTACATCAGTATCCAGCTGAGGTCTCTATGCACTCAGATTCACAGAAATATCGACACAATCACCTTGATTCCAGTACCACAGATATAGGTCCTCTGCTGTAATTACTGCAAAGCGACTCAGAGTCACTCTGTCGAGGGGTGAGGGATCAGTGCTGGCCCTCGGGCACCCATCCAGTAATGGCCTGACTGTGCCTGGATGCAGTCTCCTAACATATGCTGGAGTGCCACGGATACTGCTCTGACTTGCACCAGCAGGCAGGAATCAGCAGAACTAAGGAAACCTATGCTGTGGTCTCTCTCTCCTCAGTCATCCTATTAACAGAGGCCATGGAAAGAGGAAGGTGTCCCAGACATGATGACAGAGGCTCTCAGCTATCAAGGAAGTTGCAAGCCGGTAATTCAATGGAGCAACCTCCCAGGAGCTGAAAATGGCATTTGTTATTTGATTCTTGTATATTGGCAGTGGCACACTTAAGATACTAAACACTTTAAGCTTCCAACCTCTCTTGTTTATAATTTCTTTATAACCAGAAAAGTATAGTTTTGTTCAACACGAAGAGTACCTTGCTGTGTAATATAAAACTGCTGATCAAATCTATTTACTGGGTCAAGAAAGCCAAGTTACTTCTGCTACAAACGCAGCACTAATCAGCCATACAGCATTATAGTTGTATTTTCATCCACTTTTATGCATCAAAAAACCTCTTGCAAAGTTCTGAGTTAAATATATTTGCTGATAGTGATGATCAAAAAGGGGAAGAAAGCACATATGTTGATTTTAGGTGGTGCAGCACAGGGTGTTAGAAATTGTCTCTTCCTGTAAAGTATAAAGTGAGGAAATTTGGTATGCAAGCCATTGAGAGAGAACTTACAATGTCATTTTTACAGACATTTCTTGACTCACTTTAATTGGACAACTACAATTCTCTTTATATCATGTGATCTTTCTGATCAAAGTTGTGGATTTAGAACTCTCTTCTCCTCGGAAACTTATGTTTCAGATTCTCAAAGCACTGCAAACTTTTCCTAGATTACTCTTTTTGCTAATATTTCAGGACCATCCTCTCAAAGCTGAGCCCTTATAGAGACGCATTCTGATGTTCTTCCTTACAAGAAATATTTCCTTACCCATCAGTGGTCTAGTGCACCCATTCAGTGGGGAAAGTTAAGGCATCAGTGTCTGACATTCAGTGGCCCCTATTACATCAATTGGTCACCACATATTTGCATTACAAGGTCCATGTGATGAAGCAACAAGGATTTCAATTTTGAGCACCAATTTTTAATGATGCAGCTTCAAAACAGGTAAATGGTTTCAAAATTTGACTGATTTCTAATGGATAAAGAAAATTGCACCTCCTCATCCCAGCAGAGCTCTCGGCCAGCACTGGATCTGAACGGGTTATCTCAAAATGCATGTTTTTATACAAGTTCACCAAATGATTGGTGTGTTCCCTCCAAGCCAGCTGGAATATGTAATTTTAAAAGGGATCTTTGGGTTAATAACAGTTTCCCAAACATTTGTTACTGAAGACTACATGTGCAGACTAAATCAGATTAAATCTTAGAATAAGATCATAATCAGAAGTGAAATTCCAGCTAGAATATGTCTATACGTCCTAAAATGTTTCCTGCCAAATTAGGCAGTAAATCATCTAATGGTAATAAGGCTTACAACACGCAGGTTGTTCTGCCACACAGGCCTATGCAGGCAGCCTGGTATTACCAGCTACCTACCTTTGAGCTGTCTTATTCATAGATTTCTGAAATTAGGGAAACTTAAGAATGTTGAACTCTGTGAAACTACTCGCGAATGCAGCCTGCACACACAATTTTTGCAGGACTGGACACAAAGGTGGTAGCTGTGCATCAACGTTTAGACCAGCTTACCAGAAAGCCTGTGAGCACCCTCGAGGGCTACCAAAGGTAACAGGAAAGGTAACACGTGCAGAGGTCTGCAGATTGGAGCCACTGCATGGATCTGTGCTGTGTGAGGCTGCTGCTTTCGCATGCAGCAAGTTTGATACTAGCAGAGCTCCGCTTCATTCAGGCATCGCTCCTCACCCTCCCGGGATTCAGACTTGGCAGCTGGGAAGGAGGCTCCGCAGCCCCCGGCAAAGGCTTCACTGGAGCTCCCCTCAGAGTCCTTCAGAGGCTGACTGCCAAGTGAGGGCTGCATGTATAAATCTCAGCTAGCTCGGGAGTAGGAGAGTCAAGTTCCGGTAAGATGGAAACATAACAGATGATGATACTGTCACATGTCGTGGTTTGGGTTTTTTTTTTCCTCAGATCCTATGTTATCTAAAATTTTTAATGGGTGATTTGGGAGAGAAAACAGATTGAAATTATCCGATGAGGTATTTTCAAGTTAGAAGCAGATATTAAATGGAAAGTGTATTGTATAGTTTGTCAAACGAATGTGCACATAATTCTTACTAGATTGTCTACTGCAATTTTTATTAAGAAACGCATGAAACTAATTGGTGTCATTTCTAAATGGAAGTTTAAATTTGCCGTAATGAAAGAGGGGTGATATTTGAAATAACAAAGAAAGGAGTGCATTTAACACTTGCCGAAGGAAGTTAAGCAGCTGTAGCATAAGAATCTCTCTTTTCGCAGAATTGGTAAGCATGTGGCAGTGTTAATAAAATTTTGATTTTGTCTTTATCATCAAAGATCCTCTCTAAGTCCTGAAGAAAATACTTGCAGTCTAACACCTCAAGAAAAAAAAAAAAAAAGGCTGAACTAAGAACCTTCATATTCAGTTATTTTTAAGGAACACAAGTCAGACAAACAGCAAGCCAAGATTTTAGAAAATTGAATCTGTACTTTCACACTTGGAATTTTAAAGTTGTCAAGACTCTCAAAAAACACATGCTAAGTTTGGAGGGCTGTGGTAAAAGAGTTCTGGGAAAAAAAAAATCTGTTGATAAAACTGGCTGGCAAATCATGCCACATAGGAAATCTCCTCTGAAAATGGAGATTAAACTTTGAGACTAAAGACACAACCTTCTTTGAACATGCCTTGATTTAGTCTAATGCCTACTACTGTCTACAGAACAAAGGAAAGTGAAATTTCAAAGTCAGAACCTCACCAGTGCCTCATGGGTGCGCAGCAGGGAACAGAATCAGGACATATACGGACAAGTAAAAAGAATAGCAAGGTAAGTAAAAGGTGAAGGAGCACCAAGACTTCTGCCTATTTTTTTTTTTTATTAACTATACATGAAATTTGCAACTGAGGCAGAGCAAAACAGTTTTGAAAATCATACAGTACTATGGACTTAAACAGCTTGTCAGGACTGAGTCTTTCTACCTGAGTAACTATGATGTGTCTTAGGCCATGAACTGGGAAATACATGTCCAAAAAAAGATTCAAGAAACAGACACTGATGACATCCACAGTATTGAAAAAAGTCCTAGAGGCACGAACCATGGCAGAAGACTATGAAGTGTATAAACCTTTTTTTATTTTCTCCTATAACAGGGAGATTCCCTGCATAGGAAACATGGGGAATAAATCTACTTCTGCCTTGGCCATCTCCCCAGAAATGGGAGGCTTTGCAGGTAGAACACAGGACTAGCAATCCCATCCCTGGAAGTCTGCACCACAGACTATCCCCAGCAGTGCATGTTCTGCAGTAAAATGGTTTCCAAATTTGTGATCTGACTTGGACAGAGTGGATTAACATTAAAATGACTCATTGCATCGTTATCCAACTATTAAAGGAACCTAAGTGAGAAGAGAAGCAGGTATCTTAAAAAAATTAAACACAGAACCAAAATCTCACTCAAAGTAATAACAGTAATCACAGAATCACACCTGGGAGTCTAATTTGCCCCTGAATTAATAAATAAAATAATTGTTTTTTCATTTAGCAGTAATCTTTATCTAACACCACCATTTACAATTAAAAGCACCATTGTAACTGAAGAGAAAAAGAGTTTTCAAGTAAGATCTGGAGATGAAGTGTTATTCAAAGGCTGTGAGGGGGAAGAAGCCATAAGAGAGAATTTTTGATAGCTGAAGAGCCTGAGTAAACAAACCCACTGTTGCAGTGAGGAAGGGGGAGCCAAGAGGAGAACGAAAAGTGTGAGCTGGTAGTGGAGTAGGGGCATGCTGGGTCAGCAAGACAGAGAGAAAAATGCATAAAGAATTTTGAAGAGAATCTTATTCATCCTATACAAGTTAGGTGTGCTTGCTAGAAATTGATTAAAATAGGGTAACATATAATGGAAAAGAGTATATTTCAATAATTTGATAGGTTGTTGCATAGGCAATATAGCCATTAATTATTTGAGCCCTTTCAATCAAAGCTTTTATGCATGAAATAACAGAGTTTACATGGTTCACAGAAACAAACATACCTAGGCAGAGGCAGAATACAAAAAAGCACCAGAGAAACCTCAGCATTGTGAGTGAGTCACCAATGAACATTTCATCACTTTAAAGGTACTGGAAGCTTCTTCCTTCCCCATGCCACAAAAGAACTTTGCACAGTGCTTCTGCAGTAGTTCAGCTGAATTTCTTGCAAGATCAAGACCTTTGTCAATAAGGTATATCTATAACAGTACTAACTCAATAGTCATTCTTCTTAGCAGAGCAGTAAGTATATTTTCGTCTTCTGCTAACTAAACTGCCTACATAACCAAACTACACTGCCTCCTTCAACAAACCGCCATTTGGTCATGTGGACAGGTGCTAAATAAAATTGAGGACTTAACAAAAATGCAATAGCTTTTCCTAAGTTTGAGATTCAAGTTCAGGAATAGGGCTGGGTATGGTCAGAAGCCTGAAAGGAGAGAACAACCAAAATCCAAGGTGCAACTCAGACAACCTGTGGACTTCTGCACCAGAGCGAGCATGCAATGGTTTCTGTCTCCCTTCCTCGCATGGGAAGACAGATGGACTCATACACATACATTTCTTTCATGTAGCAATCTACTGTATAACCATTTATGGGCCATTCTCAAGTACATTTTGATCTTCTATCAAGATCATTCATTTTGATATGACAAATATTTTTTTTTTTACATTGAGAACAAGCATTTACTGGAATAACTTCCCCAGAGGTATGGTAAAGGCCTCATCACTGTAGGTTTCCAAGATGTGATTGGGCTGTGTGCTAGATAACCTCATCTAGACTCCCTTTTCCACAGAAGGTTGGACCCAACACGGGCTGCTCTATAATTTTCAGCAAAATAGGCAATTTTCAAATTAGAATGATAAGAGATGCAAAGATACCTTTTTGCAAAGGTAAAGTGTAACAACCGCCTTGAGAAAGATGTATAGGATGATCAACACAACCTGCTACTGGACTTTTAGTAGGAAACATGCTGCTTTTACCTCTTGTTGAGCTCTCCATTTGAAACAGTTGTTATTCTCATTTAATACACTATGAGGATTAGAATAATGTTGATAGTTATCTCTCTCACAGGAAGTTGTGAAGACTGATAAGTTCACATACATTACTTTAAAAATGCAATACAGAAGAATAATGTTATGCATTATTAGCAGTGGTAGAATAGTAATACAGTTTTATATTAAATCAGCATTCCACAAACAGCAAGTAAATTGCTACTCAAAAGGTCTCTTCTGCTTCCAGCATTCCTCACAGATTTCTTCCAACTCCCAAGCTGGTTATTCAGCAACTTGTAATGTCATTTTAAAAGACTAACAGGCTTCCCTTGAGGAAGAAAAATCTGAAGACAAAACATCACAAGCAAGTTCTCCCATTAAAGCACTTGTATGCAGAGATACTTAGAGAAGCTGAAATAAAACGACAGTAGAGACAATGGTGTTGCTGGTACATTCTGAACTGTGCTTAAAATGACCAAGAAATCTGACCCTGGATAATATAAGAGGCCAGCTTTACACAAGTGTCTCTTGATTCTATTTAAAAATAAACTGCAATTTAAAAATTAAAATCTACAAAATAGCAAAAGTTATTTTTTCCCTCACATGTTATGTATTTTTCAAGTAGAAAACACAAGAAATCATTTGCCATTAAAACTACCAGTTTGATAGGTAATTACCTAAGCATCATAACCAATAGATTTCTCTGTGTCATCAAAAGAAATAGAAGACAAAATTAAACCTATCATCCATCCATAATTTAGTGTTTCGTGATTAAATTTGTTGAGCCTTTTTTCACACCTGATTGATACATTTTGATTGCACAATTAAAGACAATTAAATTATTTGAAATGCTAAGCTATTTTCTCCAAAGGACTAAACTGGTATTGTCCCCCTGTTTATTGTCACCCTGTTTATTGTCACCCTGTTCACGATGGTAGAGGATTTGTATTATGGACTGCCTGATCCAGCTGGATCCTTCTAGTCCTTGAATAAAACTTCAGCCTTATGGAGAAATTAAACACATGTGCCTTTGGCTCCCATACCCCTCATTTTTAAACCAGTTGTGCTCCTGTTTCATTTTCATCACCATCACCTTCTCCACCTACAGTGAAACCAGGACACAGATGATCCCATGCCCAAACAAAACAAACTCTTCGAAAGAAAGGACACTCTGGTCACGTACTTTATTTATATCTTATTAAACTAATAGGCATTTCAATTCCCATTCAGCTCTTTCTAGGTTTAAGGTGCTACACTGTAATGATGGACTGATCTGATTGATTAAAAACACTGACTGCAGAGAAAATTCCACAGGTAACTGGACATAGAGATCAGCATGAAAGGCAAATAAATTAATACAGAAACAAACTGGGTAGTGATGGAGAATGCAAGGAAGATGGAGGCTGGATTAGATTAACTGAGGTTCAGATCAGATATCTGGAAAGACTTTTTCACCATGAGGACAGGCAAGCAGTGGAGCAGGTTGCCCAGAGAGGCTGTATGATCTCGATCCTCAGCGATTCCCAAGAGCAGACTGGATAAAACCCTGAGAGACCAAGCCTGAAATCAGTGCCAACTCTGCTATTAGGAGAAGGTTGGACAACAGAACCTAAATGAGGAACAGGTCTGTAGCCTCTGGGCAGGGGGATGGCTGGCAAATGAGTCAAGCAGGAGCACAATCATGTGCCTTCTGCAGCAATGGGTTTTCTGGAAAGAGGGATTTTATCTAGTTTGAAGGATTGTGAAGAGAAGAAACTTGCATAAACAGTTTGAATAGTTTAAACAACTTACTTTAATGGCAATACTAGGCAACACAATTCCAAGCACTAAGAAATAATATCAAATTCTTCAGAATTTTATTAGGTACAAAAATAATCAAGTTATAGAAAAGTATCAATGTTCAAAGATAATCACTTTAAAGAGTCCATAATTTAATAAAAAATGTAATACAGAAGTTTACTGTAAAATTTAAATTCATGGTGTATAAATCTGGGGGGTTTTTTTGCTGTATAAGTTCTACCTGAAAAGATTATTTTGTCTAGACAGTTTTATCGCAATGTTACAGAAAAAAACTCCTTCAGCCTTGTTTTCTCCCAGTTCCATGACTTTCACTCACACAAAGTCTCTGTTTCAAAAACACACCCATCCAAGTTTCCAGGCATCAGAGGTGGCTCTTTAGTTTTCTATGCAATAGTGCTGCAGTGGAAGTTATAAAAAAGCATCCTCATACTTGGACTGAAGCTAAGGTCATGTTAGAAACAGATTTCTTTCAGATCGAGAGCATCAAGCAGTAGAACACTCATCTGTGAAGTGGTGGTTAAAATAGTAAGAGGATACTGCCCAAAGTGAAGCACAAAGTGAAGTCAAGTCAGAGACTAAGGGCCTCCCTTTGGGTTGATTCTAGTGGGATGGACGGGTTGCAGATCTGTGGATCCTGTATAAGAAAAGTTATCAGAAAGCCAGCAGCTTTTGAGAAACCATAATGAATAAGGAGCTGAGTGACCACATGGACAACAGTCAAGGGAACACAGGTTCCACCAGGGACAGAGGTCCAGAAATCACAAGCAAAGAAACTGCCTCTGTCTCCATCTGTCTGTGCTTGCAGACACTGAATTCTGCAGATCACTGCAGGGAAAAAGAGTCTGGCACAAATCCTGGGGCACCTTCCCAGGACAAACAAATCAGCAAGGTCCCCAAAGTCCCCCTCTTTCAGACCAAAAAGAGGCAATACAGAAAGTGACCCTATTCTAAAAAGTTCATCTTATAAATTCTGAAAGCTGTGGGTTTATTCAATGTTTGAAGAAGCCAGTAAGTCTCTTCCTGGAGTTCATTTTTTTCCAATGCCAGTACCAATATTCCCAGTTTCTCAGGAATGTTTGGATATGAATCACTAACACTTTAAAGGAGAAGGAATTTTGTTAGATAAAGCAGGAGGAAAAAAACCTCACTGATTCAGTAATGTTATTATTTTCAAGAAATGCACAAGCCCATTTGGATGCTTAGAGAGAAACTGAAATGAAAAGTGATTCTTAAAAAAACCAACCAAATAAAACACAGCAAAACTTAAAAGGATTTTCAGTTCTGTTTTAAATGCAATCTCTGCCATTTCATCTTTTTTCATAGGTGCTACTGCATCACTGAGGAACAGGAGTGCAATGAGGATGTTAAGCATCGGGGAGGAAAAGGGGACAGTGTAGGGATATCTACGCACTGTTACAACAGCTGTTGATCCTGCAGACACAGCCATGAGAGCTGTGTACAGTATTTCTGGGGTATTTTGCAGTTCATCCGTCATTTACTCCCCCATCTAATCTCAAACGCGCTGCCATTACCCAATTCCCATCACGCTGTGCTAAATGGCTCCTTCCTCAGAAGCTTGCAGGGCACGACCTGCTCCTCCTCTGCTGCCACCACAGACAGGTCTCTGTCTGTTTGCAGCCCTGACAGCTTTCTACAACCATTTTTAGCATGCTTTAAAACCAAACTCTTTCTGCCTCCTTTGGAATTGCAGGACAGGCAGACGACAGCAAAGTGGGAAGATGCTAATTGCAAATCAGCTGTGCTGCAGGTCTTCCCCACCTCACATTTATCTCACCAGTACCTTCTCATCCCTTGCTTTTCTGGCTTGCACTAGACTGTGTTTGACTGAATTCACAAAAACACTTGGAACCATTGCTGGTGTGACAGACAAACAGCAACCATGTTCTTGGCTTGAAAAAGCAATTTCAAGTGTCTGTGTCCTAGGCATTTCTCAACTAAAGGAGCACAAAGTGGATTTAAGCACTGCTTTTACAGACTTTAATGCAACCAAGTTTCAGGAGATTTTTTTTTAAAAATCAAAACCCAGTATGAGGATACAGGTGAAAAATGGGCAGTAGCCTGCAGGAAAAATGCCCAGATTTCAAAGCCCTGGAAACAAGCAATTTCAGGTTACTGAATCACACCATAAAAGAGGATATGAACAGCTCTTTCGGGCCAGACCGAAGTCTACATAGCCCTGTCCTATCTGCAACAAAAAGTATCAGCAGCCTGTCCTTGGAGGACTGCACCCTGTGGAAGAGGGACCCATGCCGCAGAAGTTCTGGGAGAACTGTTGCCCATGGGATGGATTCATATTGCAGCAGTTTTGGGAGGACTGTTGCTCATGAGATGGAGCCACGTCAGAGAAGTTCACGGAGAACTGTCTCCCGTGGGAGGGGCCCCACGGTGCAGCAGGGGAAGGACTCCTCTCCCTGAGCAGCGAGAGAAATCGTGGGGGATACTCTGACCAAAACCCCCACGCTCTGGTTCCCCTGTGCTGTTGGGTGGGAAGGAGGGAGGGGTTGGGGAGAAAAAAGGTGGGTTTTTTTAAGGGTGTATTTTACTTCTCATTATCCTGCTCTGATTTTGTTAGTAATATATTCACCTTCTATCTCTAATTTAAGCCCTTGGAGTATTTCCTCCTGGTCCTTATCTCAACTCATGAACTCTTTGTTAAATCTTCTCTCCTCTGTTCAGCTGTAGCAGGGGAGGATGAGTGAGGAGCTTTAGTGGGTGCTTGGCATCTGGCCAGTGCCAAATCATGACACCCCATCACACCACGCTGTTTTAAACAGTCCTGAGGACTGGATATCTGAAGCTAAAAACTGAGTCAATGTGCATGTGTATTAGCACGAGCCTCTCTGGGCTCCAATCCATTTTCACCACAAACCATTCCTGAGATGCTTCTGTGTGTCTTTCATGTCTCATGTTATTCCTCTGCATTAACTCACTCGGTCTCCCCACACGAGCCTTTGGCATCTGTCACCCTCCCTTAAAGGGTTCCTCCTTGCTGTGGAGCTGGTTCCTAGCAGTTTCACTTGAAGCACGCTGTCTTCTGTACTAGAAGCCATGAAACCATCCTTCTCTATCCATCCTCTAGAACCAACCCACAATCCTCTAAATCTCTCTCTATTTACCTACCAAACTGTCTCTACCAGAACTGGTTTTCTCAGTCATTCCCTTGCTCTGACTATTCCCGTCAATTCTCTCTGAATTTCCTGCATATCCTTGCTGAAATGGAAATCCTAGACTGTGCACAGCAATCAGCCTACACACAAGAGGGAACCATGAAAGCCCACAGCCTCACCTCCCTTCCCACATGCCATCTAAGGACTGGTAAAGCATCAGGAGCATGGTGGATCCACAGATTCCTATTTTTGCCCCTGAGTATTAGCTTTCCAAAGATGAGAATGGAAACACGAGGCTTACGGCCACATCCACATCTAGAGCAGCACGGAAGCAAACATTTCCTTTGGCAGATCTCAAGGTGGCCCCGTGGGGATTTGGGGCTGCCCTCTCGCCCACCGTCTCCTCCAGCACGAACCTGCCCCAAGGCATCGGAAGTGCCATGCACGCTTTGCTAATGCATCTCTCTTCCAGGGACAGGGCTGTAAGCACGCATCCCTCTCTCACTCACTGTGCATCCAGATCTCTCTATAGATCTGACATCATGTTTATTTACTTCAAATGAGAATTCCAATTATAGCACCAAATTATTCTGAGGGGGTAACAACAAAGATGCTGCTTTTGGTCCAACATGGATTTATTTCAAAGCGATTTCCAACATGCTGCTCAGCAGCAGAAGTTGTAGGATTGTACACCACAAGGCGGGCTGCCAAAACTGAGCTCTGCTGCAGCTGAGCAGGCAGAAGTTCAACATAAACAAAAATAACTGAAAATGAAAACTGGGGGGAGAGGAAGGGGAGGGGAATAGACAGACAAACAGGCAAATGCCAATGCTGAAAAAGAAAACCCTAAAATCCACAAAAATATGCTCAGTAAGGACGGAGTACCCCATCATTTTAAAACACAGTGCAAGGAAGCATCCCAAAGTGGGCTTATCTCAGCACTGCTAGGAATTGTGAGAGCCAGTAGAAGATTTTAGATTCAACTGCAGCTCAGATGAGCTTCTTCACATGCTCAGAAAGCGGTCCCACATTTTCAGAACGTAGGAGCTCAACCATCAGTGTGGCTTAAACTCAAGCTCCCCGGAAAGCAGGAGCAGAATTAGTAACATATTTTCTAACTCTTATTAACAGAACAGCATTTAGCTCACAGAGCTAATTGCTTAAAAATTAAAAGATACTATTAAGTCACCTTTGCAACTTTGGCCGCTCAGGTGTTTGTGCCGCTCACTGGGAAAAGCCACAGAACTGTAATTTCAAAGAGACTTTGGAATTATGGATAAAGTAAGGGTAACGTAACTTGTGTGGAACAGGTTGGGCTTTGCAGACAATTTACTGCAGTTATTTACTTGGACAACATCTGCTATGTTGATACTGTAGTCAAACCTAACAAAAAAGTGTTTGCTAGAGACTGCTCCTTCTTGGGATCCACAGCCACAGCCTGACGAGCAGCGTTGGAGGATCAGCTGCTGGAAACCGTGTAGGAAAATATGGAGAGACAGACGCCATACTGGGACAAAGGGATGATCTGAGGTGGTCACAAAGAACTGAACTTTCTTCAATGCTTTCAGGCAAGAAGGAAAACTGCTTTGGTAAGCTAGGCGCTGTTTTTACTGAGTTCTTATCATTAGTTGCTATTTTGGGGCATTAAAACATTGCATCTCAGCAGAAATTCAATGGATTTCAGGGGAAAAGGCACCTGAATAGGCTCTACTGCAACTGAGGAGCCAGTCTGAGCTCAGGAAGCACTGGGATGAAAGGTCTTAGGTTGTCCTAAGGAAGTAAGAGGAATTTCTCTTAAAAAGCATCAGGCTAAAAAATTTTATTATTAGCTACCAGTTCCATTTATGATTTAGATAGTGCTTCTCAGACTGTTGCCAACACACCACTGAAATGATCGGAGAAAAAAACCCCATGTGCTTACTTCTGCACACACAGAAACAAAGTCTGAAAGTAAAATGACCTCACAATGGAGCATTCAAAGAATAGCACGAACATTTGTTGACAATAACTGAAAAAATCCCAAATACTTGAGGCAACACTACCCAAGATGAATGGTGGCTTTTTCTTTACTCCTATCTCTTCATCCCAACATCCAGTCCAGCTTTTGACTAAGAATAGGCTAGAAACACTGGTAAAAAAAACAGTGTTGCTGTGGGTTTGTTGTGGGTTGATGCTGGCTGGATGCCAGGCACCCACAAGAGCTGCTCACTCACTCCCCTCTGCAGCGGGACAGAGGAGAGAAAAGTTAACGAAGGGTTCATGAGCTGAGATAAGGCCCGGGAGAGATTGCTCACTAAATACCACCATGGGCAAATCAGGCTCAACTTGGAGATATAAAGGGAATTTATTAAAAACAAAATCAGAGCAGGAATATGAGAAGTAAAATAAGCCCTTAAAAAACACTTCTCCCCTCCCCCCTCCTTCCCAGCTCTACCTCCTACCTGAGCGGTGCAAGGAGACAGGGGCATGGGGGTTATGGTCAGTTCATCACCCGAGGCTTCTCCCGCTGCTCAGGGAGAGGAGTTGTTCCCCTGCTGCACCGTGGGGTCCCTTCCCAGGGGAGACAGTTCTCTGTGAACGTCTCCCATGTGGCTCCATCTCACGAGCAACAGGTCCCTGAGAACTGCTGAAACGTGAGTCTCTCCCACGGGCAACAGTCCTCCCAAAACTGCTGTGACGTGGATCGCTCTTCCACAGGGTGCAGTCCTCCAAGGACAGGCTGCTCCAGCCTGGAAGCAGAGGCCTCCTTTCTCCACCAGGTTTCCCACAGGATCACAGCCTCCTCTCAGCATTCACCTGCTCCAGCGTGGATTCCTTCATGGGCTGCGAGTGGATCTCTGCATTCCCCGTGGATCCCCACGGGCTGCAGGGGCACAGCTGCTTCACCATGGTCTTCACCACGGCCTGCAGAGGAATCTCTGCTCCGGTGCCTGGAGCACCTCCTGCCCCTCCTTCTCCACTGACCTTGGTGTCTGCATGTTTTCCTCACATCTTCTCACCCTGCTCTTCTCTAGCCCCAATTAAAACTGCGCCCCAACTTTGTTTTGATTTTCTTCTTAAATTTTATCACACAGATGTTACCATCATCCCTAATTGGCCCAGCCTTGGCCAGCAGCACATTCATCTTTGGAGCCATCAGGACTGGCTCTGCTGGACATGGTGGGAGCTTCTGGCAGCTTCTCACAGAAGCCATCTCTGTGGCCCCCCCACTACCAAAAAACAGGCCATGCAAAACCAATACAAGTGTAAATAACCAGATTACTAAACTTATGTCAAAAAATAGATAGAAATAAAATCCAGCAACATAATAGGAGAGTTCACTGCAGGAAAGCCTGTCACACGATCTCGCAACAGATCCAAGAATTTTGCTCAGCACAAACACAGTAAACAAAAGCTAGAATCTTCCCAAGGAACAAGAGAAACAAAACACTTTAAATATTATAACATAAAAGCAAAAAAGCCAGCATAAAAGTCAATGCCATGGATATCAGCTCACTCTGACCTCTACATCTAAAAAATACATGGAGATAATAAAGGGTCCTTGAGTCAGACAGCCAAAGTTATTAGTCAAGAAAGATGACTGAATTAGGAAGGACTGACAAGATCAAGGCTGTTTATCTGAAAGAACAACAGGACTAAATAAATATACACAGTATGATGAAAGTTAATTAAGAAGTACTTTTTTCCTTGCCCTCCTACTACAAAGTCAAACAGAACTAAATCACATTTCAGATTGATACTTTAAAAAGAACGGATGGATAACTTTTAGGACTCAATGCCACAAAATACTAGTGATGACAAGAACCAAGAGGATTAAACTGCAATTGGATATGTACATGAACAATCTCTGCTGTTCCACTATAAGCAATCACTAACAGACGGGGATGAGGGAGACCTTCCGTAACAGAGATACCATTTCCTAACAATTTAGGGAAGGATTTCATACACCACCCTCTGTAGCATCCTGGTCTTGCTACTGCTGGCTACATGACACCCAGCTAGAGGGACACTCATCAGATCACTCCAGCACTCCCTGTTCTGCTGCCAGAACTGTCCGGTGGCAACAGGTGTGAGCTTCATGACAGATCTTCCACCTGGAAAGCATGTGTGTATCCTTTAAGGCATGCTTGGGCTGTTATCAAGCAGCCTTGATTAGAGCAGCCAAACTTTTGCAGTGAAGATAAATTTTTTGGAATCTCAGTTGCAGCCTGTAATAATGCTTAGGCAAACTGGCCTTCATTTTTTAGTCTTTTTAGTCATCTGAGAGTTTATCTTCCATTCTGTCATTACATCTTTAAGTTTAATGTAGAAGTTATTAATCTTTTTGAGACACGGGAACAAACTATACGTAAGAGCAAACCCAAGAACACCTTGGTTGCATCTTTCTGACACTACTCAAGGAAACTCACAGATCTTCTTCCAAAGTAAATATGTTTCTTTTTAAGAAGGTTCCCCACGATGTAATGCAATTCTTTGTGAAGAGGGCATCGTTTATCCTTCAGTAATGGAAAAGCTGATAGTCCTCTCAGCACCCCAAATTCCTGTCCATGGCGAACAGCAAATCAAACAATATGATGAAGGAATATTTCCTAGCCAGACAAACCAGGTGTGATTGCAATACAAAGTGAAAGTCCAACTTGGCAAAGGCAAGGTCAGCAATAGCTGGTTACCTCCTCCCTCCCTTCCTTCCTAGCCCCATGCTTGCAAGCACTGACGCTGCCATATGTAAGGAAAAACCTCACATTCTTAGTTACAGCTTTAGTTGCTCTTTCATGTTCTGTGCTTGATTGGCCTGGTGCTGCAGTACGAGACTATTTCATAATAAATCTGTATTTTCATTTGTCCTTAGTAAAGCTGGGGATGATTGATGTTTCAGTCAGAAGTGAGCCGTTTTCACAATGCATAAAAATGTGGCTAAGCACAGTGTATTTGTACAACATCTAGGTGCCTTCTGTAGCTCCAAAATACCAGAAAACTGGAAGGGCTTCTGAAAGCAACTGTAATGCAAATCCCATTATTAACTACCACTTTACTGAGCAAATATCAACATCTCCCTCCTGAATAACAAGAGTATTTCTAACAACAGTCATCGTATTTCTTAATGGAGAACCAAATTCACTGGCAATAAAGTCCAGGTTCCCGGAAGAAAAATTACTCTGTGCTCTCTGTAGACAGACTGGGTTTTAATGAGCAAGGAAACCACAAACGGCCTGATCTTAACCCCACACAAGTCAATGGGATGGCTTCTACTGACTTCAGTGGGCTTTGGATGGAGATCTGAGGTCCTGATTTTGCATTTGTCACACTGTCAGCTTCACTGAAAGCCACAGGGAGTTTCAGTGTCACTCAAAGAAGAAAGGTTCTTCAAGAACTAATATTATCCCTTTCTCCAATATGGAAAATTCCCCATTAGAAGCAGGAAAAAAGAATAATAAATTGTTGAGAATTTCAGATTGCATTTTCAAAAAAAAGAACTCTTTGGGATGACACTCAGGAGGCTCATCTTGTGCCAACCCTGATTGTGAAGAAAGTTAAGTGCTCCAAATGTATTACAATCTTTCCCAATATCACTTACAGGTGGCTTGCTGACAGCATATTTTATATTCAAGTCTACTTTTTTTAGTAATCGTGTTTTCCAGCACCAAAATGGTCTGTTCATGTGGAACTAGTGGAATGTGTCGGAACAAACCATTACACTGGAATAGTAATTTACCATGAATGACAGGTTTCATGGGGCTTTTTCCTTTACAATCTATAATACGCAGCTTAAAATACATAACATTTTCCCCCTGTTTGGTGTTTTTCTTTCTACTGTTGTGCTCTGCAAGACATTACTTCAGTGTACGCCTTCTTTAATAACCTTAATAAATTACTTGTAAGCTTTGAGTTAAGGACACAATTCTTCAATTAAAACTAATAGCCATAATTGCAGTAAATCTCTCTAAGGTGCTGCTGCTGTCTGTTGGCTATACACTATGGAAACACAGCTGGGGTCAACAAACAAGTGTTCTTTAGGACTGAGCACAGCATTTCCTCCATTTGATAGTCTGACCAGTCACAGATTTTAGCTCTTGCCCATCAAACTTGCAGCACTTTTGGCTACTTGGTTATCATAGAATATGTGCATATATATTATTTCCCCGTGGATGCTTCTTTTTATTCATAATTACAGTGAAAAGGAGTTCCCACAGTACCCAGCGATTTCAGTGGAATTTGCTAACACTTAGAAGCCTTGACAATAAGGACTCATTTTTTAAAGCCAAACCCAAGAATATCTGCATTAGCAGACACTAAGAAAAATGTCTGCCTACATGACACAATTAAAACACTTGGCTTCCTGTAATTGAGCCTAGTCACTGACTTCAAGAAAAACTTGTATCTGCTGCACCATCCTGGTGGAGTTTCACTTGCCCAACTTGTATCCATCTCCCCAATGCAACTGAAAGCAACGTTCTGACCTAAACTGTTAAAATTCCATTATGGCTTGTCAGATGTGTCACTTTATACTTCTGTCTGTGTCCAGTGACACATAGATGAGGGTGGCAATATCTCAGCTGAGATCCATGAGTCCTTCATATATCATGGTAATAAAAAAACCTCACAAGAACTACATTAAATCAGTCTTCATCTATCTCCTTTCTGGTGTTCATTCACAAAGAATGAAGAGTAATTCATTTCCTTACTATTCATCTGTCCCACATGTGTACTAACAGGCATGAAAATACTAAACATAAATCTTTTCTTCATCCTCAGAATGGTTTTTAAAAGGCACCCTTCCCTTGCATTTCTGTGTGATGCCTGATAAATAATAGATCAGTTGCATGGTGTTAGTTTTAATATTAATGTTATCAGACAGCATTTGAGGGAAGTGGGGCAGAAACCTGAATTCTGGAAGAATTTGGTATGGCAGCAGTCACCATCCAGATGTATTTTTTTCAGCTCAGGTCCATCTCTATAATATACAGATCTTATAGGGTGTGCAGGTCCATGAATTTCCTTTCAATTTCCCCAGAGATGAGGATACTGGCCGCAATTTTTAAAAATGAATTATTTAAAATTAACTGGTAGGTTAAAATAAAATATCCATGGAGCACAAAAACACTTGGAAGATACAGTCATCTGCTTCAGGAATCCTGACTTGTTTTTGTTCTGAAATTAATGAAAACCTTGTTTCCTCAGCATAAATGTTGACATTTCCCAGTATGGAGATAAGTAACCTTTGAGCTACATAATGCTTTAATTCAGCTTAAGAAATACTTCCTAGCTATAGGGTTTTTTTATCCTTACAAAAATGTGTTCTGGATCCATAAAATATAAAAACACAGATTAATTATTTGGTGCTATATCCATCACTCTTCCACGCAGTACTAGGAAGCATATAAGGACTTTTCCTCCCATCTCCTTTCCTGACAGCTTTATGGAACGTATGTTTAGCTGAATCTAGTCTAAGAATTAGGGGCCAGGCCACCTTGTTATCCCACTCACTACAGTTCTGAGAAGGCCTTGTGGTGAGTGCAAATACGTGCAGGCATCACACACATGCAATTCCCAACGCACAGAGGACAGCGGTGTCCTTCATCATCCCAAGGAAAGCGTGCTGTGGCTGCCTTGGTACCGTGGCCACTTTCTGTGGCTACAAAGATTGTTGCAAGCCATGAGCAAACAGAGCCATCTCTACCTTCCCGTGCAGACCTCTAGTCAAGAATTCGAGAGAATCTGAGAGAGCTCAGGATGTGCTACAGATCTGTTGCTTCTCCACACTGCTCGGACACTGCAGAAAACAACCATACCACACTTGCACACTAACATTCATTTAAAAGCTGATTTAGGAGGAGAGGGACAAAAGTTACATGAAGGATACATCTACTGTATTAAAGAAAAATTACTTTCAGGTGCAGACCTGACACCCAGCCAGAACACATTTCTGTCCCTCGCCCATATTCACCCTGCACCCATAAGCTGCAGGGATTCTCAGCCTGCATCCATCACTGGTGGCCTTGACAGGACTGTTCCACCTTGACTTCCTAGACTGCAGTGTTATTGTGTGAGAATGAATGAGGCAGGGATAGAGACCAAGATGAGAGGGGAGGGGTATGGAATCCCACCCTCAGACAGACAGCAGAGCAGAGCCATGAGCATCCCAGGCAGCAGCAGACAGAGTCAGAGCACTGGCACAGGCAGAGAAAACCATTTCAGTGAGTAGAGAGGGACAATACTCACCATCTAACAAATGTGATTACAAAAGCTTTCCCTCTCTGACGTACTCACATCCAATGCAATGCTTCTCAAACTCTAGTATGCTCACAACTGCATACTAGGAAAAACAGTTCTGCACAGAAGTACCCTCCACCTCTGTTCTACAAGGTCAGCAATTCACTAGGATTTCTCTGAACTCAGAAGCACTCATGAGCCTATTGCTATCCCTTGTGCATCCTGCAGCAGCTGACTCCTTTAGTCATTTTTCACCGTCCCACTGCTTGTCAATAAATCACCGTGCTAATTCCTGTGACACCTCCTGTGAAGTGCTCTGGGAATTGTGGCAAAGATTTCTGGGCTGCATCTGAGAACTGGTGGTGAATGGCTGACTTCAGGTTGACATGATGAAGAAAGGTTAAGCTCTTCAGCCGAGCAGCCTCTTAGAAATGATTCATTGTGACTCCAGCTATCCCTTCTCTATATAGCAAGTCTATCCTCTGCATCTGCCTGAACACATAAGGGACTTGACGCTTGTCTTCTGTGTGGCTCACATACTTAAGTCTTCCTCCCTTCCCATTACCTTTGAAGGGTGATTACATTTTCTATGGAACATCACTTGTGATACATCACACTTTAGGGCTGTGTTTCCCCCCACCCTCTAATGGGAACCTGTGGTTACTTCGTCCTTTTCCTTTCTTGAATACCAATCCTCCCACAAGCCTGTGTGCTAGCCACCAGCCTCTCACCAAAGAATAATGGAACTCCTACTGAAGCTCATTAATAGTACATTATTTTCAGTTAGTAAAGACAATTCTCTCAGTGAAGACTCTGGAGAGCCGGGGATGGTACAGCAGAACACTGTCTGTCCCTCAATTGATTTGAATACAGTGGTTTGAAGGAAACCTCAGACTTCAATAGGAACCCATTAAGAACAGCTATTTGCATGGTGCCTGTCTGAACACTGAGCACAGCAAAGAAAGCAGAATCTGTCTTTCATGGTCAGCTGATTATTCTTTTTCTTTTTGTTCCCCAATTAGATGGTCTTCAAATAAACATTGGCGTCAGAGATTTGAACTAGCAGTCACAAACTGTGTAAAAAGACATAAGTCACAGAACTCACTTGATTTTTGTATAAAGCAAGAAATTTTGGAGGGTTTTTTTTTTTTTTATTTGGGGTTGTTTGTTTGTTTTTGTCTGTTTTTTGGTTTTTGTTTGGTTGGTTTGCGGGTTTTTTTGTAGAACAGTTCAAGTGCTTGCTTTTTCTACAAGAAAGACTTTCCTATTCCTCTTCTAATTCCTCTCATAGTTCTTCAGGATACTTGGATTTGGACAGGGAACTGCTATTTGGGAGACTCTTAAAACAACCCAAAGGAATTAAGTATCTGAATCTACAAGAGAATTCAAAAGCCGTAGGCCAAGCAGTTAAAAACCTTTGAAAAGGGTGCTTAACAAAAGTATGCAGACAGATTCCAAGTCTACACATACACAGATAACACATATAGCACTGGAAAGGTCTGTTTCCATATCAAACAATACTTTCTGGCTTGTGCTATGGAAGTGCATGCTCATTTTTGCTGTCTCTGACTTCACCCTATTTTATACTACAAAAAAGCTGGAACAAGGCTGTTTGAAATTCGGAATTTCTAAAATATCTGAAAGTCTTTTCTAAACAAATATATGTGCATATTTACTCAATTAATTATCTATATTCATTTCAATCAGGAATGTTTTTGTCGGGGAGGAAGAGGAAGAATTAAAAGCTTTTCAGTTCAATTTCCTCAAACCCCCCCCCCCCCAAAACAAAAAACCCTAGCAGATGGCTACTCTGGGCTCCATGAATGTCCTTGTCACTGTGCAGGATATCTGGGAAAGCTAAACTCCAACAGTCCCAGTCCTGGTGGGGAACAGCAGGGCATCATGACTGCTATAAAGTGGGAAGTGCAAGATCTGCTGAAGCCATGTATCAATCAGCATGGCAGGGTTACTTTGCAGTTACTGACATGGAGCGCAACTCCTGGCTCCTTTAAATTTCCTTTAGGCAGTCAGGATGAAAACCTTATCACCTGAGAGCTTATCTCAGCTCTGCTGGGACATGAACAGAACCCACATGTCTTCATAAAGCATCTCTTTCTGAGCAGCCCAGTGTTTACTCTAAATGAATTTGGCCAGAAAGTCCCTGACCACCTCCAAGCAGGGGCTGCTGTGAGAATGGAGCTGCTATTTCTGCACAGCTGCTGTTCTAAGGAAAAAAAGGCAGCAAAGAGGAAGAGTCTGAAGAGTAGCTGGGGCCACTCCGACTGTGAATTAAGCAAACACCACTGCCCATTAGGTTGGTCTGGGGCACAGGGAATGCCTGACACACACACACCAGGAGTGAAATGCGCCCAAACTCCATTACACACATGTCTCCTAAGCTGAAGTTCACAAGGCAAAAAAATCATAAAACTATCATTGAATGGTTTGAGTTAGAAGAAACCTTAAATATTATCTAGTTCACACCCACCTGCCTTGGGCAGGGACATCTTCCACTAGACCAGGTTGCTCAAAGCCCCATACAACCTGGCCTTGAACATCTCCAGGAATGGGTGTTAAGATATGGCTATTAAAATTATTAGGGAGATGCTTCTACCTGAAGTAAGGAGCAAACAATGCCACCTTCCGAAGTCAATAGTACAGATTTTTATTTAACAGTAAATGTGAGGTAGACGGGGAGAGATAGAAATAAATAGGAAAGGGGGGGGGGGGAGGGGGGGGGAAAAAGAAAAAAAGAGGGGGGGGGGGGGGGGGGAAGGGCGGAGAAAGAGATTAACAGTCAAAAATATATCACTACTCTGTGGATACTGATGGCATCCCCTTGGTCCTCTTCTTCTGATCTTCTCAGTGGTGATAGCCACCTACACCAGAGGTGGGGAAGCCCACAAAAGAGAGAGTCCAGTGGGTTCACTCAAGTTCAGGTGGGAACACCCAGGTACCTCCCCTGTAGCAGGGAGTTTTACACTGGATGACGCAATACTTTGGATCAGGGGACACTTCAGGAGTGTTTGATGGTTTATGACACCTTCTAAGACATTACAGCACATCAGCAGGGATGAATACGTTCAAGCTGTGTGTGAATGTCCCGGTACTACTCTAGAAGGGAATTTTCACAGCTGAGCCGCTTGTGTAAGAACTTTGGCATGATAAAAAAGCATTATCCCACTTCCAAGGATTTGCCTCTTATCAGCCTCTTGCCTTATCTTGTTCAACACCCAGCTGTAGCCTCGATGGTTATGCACACCCCCCCTCTGCACCTGGGCAAAATGGTCGATTGTTTGAGTCATTAACCATTAACAGTCCAGTCTCTCACAATGGGGCATCCACAAGTTCTCTGAGCAACCTGTTCCAGTGCCGCACATCCTCATAGCAAAGAATTTCTTTCTAATCTAAACCTAACCTCTTTGAGTTTAAAGCCATTCCCCCTTGTCCTGTCACTACATACCCTTTCCAGCTCTCCTGCAGGCTCCCTTTAGGTACAGGAAGGTGCTCTAAGATCTCCCCGGAGCCTTCACTTCTCCAGGCTGAACAACCCCAGCTCTCTCAGCCTGTCTTCATAGAAGAGGTGCTCCAGCCCTCTGAGCATCTTTGTGGCCCTGCTCTGGACTCACTTTAACAGATCCATGTCTTTCTTATGCTGGGACCCAGAGCTGGACGCAGTGCTCCAGATGGGCTCTCAAAAGGGCAGAATAGAGGGCCAGAATCCCCTCCCTCCCTGCTGGCCATGCTGCTTTGGATGCAGCCCAGGATACAACTGGCTTTCCGGGCTGCAAGCGCATGGTGCCATGTCATGTGGAGCTTCTCATCAACCAACATCCACAATCCTTCTCTGCAGGGCTGCTCTCAAGCCATTCTCTGCCCAGCTTCTATTTGTGCTTGGCATTGCTCCGACACATGTAGACAACCTTGCCATCAGCATGACTGCAGCAGGACGGACAGAAGAGGTTCTTATTCTTAAGAAAAACCAGGTGGCACTGATCCTGGTTGGGATAACAGAGGGAAAAGAGAGAAGATGGACTGGGGGTACTACTCTAGTGTTTTAACTAGCCACTAGGTGGTTATGCTCGACTGTGACAGCTGAAGAAATGCTCAGAAGTGAATGAGAATCCTCTGACAGAGCCTCCCATGAACAGTTAACCTATTTCAAAAATATTATAGTCTTTCATTCATGTGACCAAATGAAGGGAATAAAAATCCAGAGCTGGAGAACATTGCTCCATTATTTGAAAACCAATCCTCTGCTAGCTACTGTCAAAAGCAACTTCCGGGTTGTTTTTTTCTGCAGAGAAGCTGCTGCTGGGACTTTGCCAGTTCAGCAGTTAAAGGTAATCTCAAAGAATCCCTCAGCAAATTGTAAAGTGCTCGCGCTGAAGAACGACAAGGTGTTTGGGGACTGACTTGATTGTTTTAATTTGCGTAATACTAGCAGCAAGCAGCACTTAAGAATTATTCTGCTTAATTCACCTATTCCAGAAGCAAGACAAAACCAAGCCAGCTTTAATGAATAAACTAGACCTAAAAGGATTTGATTTTATCCCCGTGTAGATAAGGAAAAGTGCAAAATCTGGCATCTGGAAAGTGATGTTCTTACATTGTATTTTCTATATACTAACAAGGAGCTAGGGGCATGCATTGACACAACACAGCAGTCAAGAGGATCTGACTCTTTGCTGTCAGATCTGTTCCTTTTACTGTTTGGAAAAGAAGAGACACAGGTCGTCTGAGTACTCCCAAAGTCTCTAAAGATGGTGCCACAGTGCACCTACCTTCCTCCTTCACGGCAGCCAATACATTTCCTCTCACTTCGTTTAACAGACTGTGACAAATGTGCAGATCTCACCCCAGAAGTGTGCAAGTAATTGACTCAAAGGCAAGAATAAATCCTTTCTTACCTATTCCCCACTTATATTTTTAACAGCATAGCCGTCAAAATGCAGCAAATCAATTTTTCCCCCTTACTGTCTCCACTCTGCCTTTTCAGAATATTTTTAGTTGCTCTGATTAAAAATTTACCTCTTAAGTACTACTGAGGACACAGCACATGTCTTGATTACAATTTTATATAACTTTTCAGCCTACCTATGTATCTTTCTTGCAAAGTAAGACATGGAGCCATATTCTCTCTTACCTTTCTAACAAAAGAGAAATATGAGTAACTAACTTTGAAAGACCAATAGGAAAATAACCTCACAGAAAAATGCAGAAAATACATTTTCAGAATGAAGATGTGAGGCCGTCACATGTGATGGGATTAAAAAGATACCTTACACAAGAGAAACATGGCATGCTAAGCTGAAAAACACATTTACAGGTCTTGCCCAAAGCAAAGATAAACAACCTTAGCATTTCTGGATTCTGTCTTTGGTGCTGCATTGTAGGGGACAGGTACTCACCCCTGGACTGTTATCTCTCTCTGTCCTCTTCATCAGGGACAATGTGGGTCACAAATGTCTTGTGCCAGTTCTATCACATATTCTACCATGTGTGATTAACCAGTACTTCCTCTATTACTTTGTTCAGGTATGCTTTAATTATCGTCCCTGAAATTCTATGTGTGTGCAGCCACAGTACTTATCTGAATGTCACCAAAAGGTAAGACTGTATGAATGGAGGAATGTAAATCCCTCTTCCTGGGATTCTCTGCATGGCAGCAGTTTTGATTTGCTTATTCATAGTGGGCAGAGAGACCTTTCTACCTTTGACTGCCATTCAGCCACCCTTTCTTTTTTCCTGTGAAATATGTTTCCTATCCAAAACTGGAGAAGTCTTGACAACTGAAAAAGAGATTACTTTCTGATTTAATTTCTGAAGGTCATTCATATTGATTAGACAGCTTAGACAAGTTGAGTAGTAGAAGGCCTAAACTTAAAGATACGGCAGATAAAACAGCCATTGCAAGAAGTAAGGGAAAAACCCCTTTCTTTTTTCCCTTTAGTATCAATATAGTCCAAAACATTCTCTTTTTTTTTTTTGCAAATGTTTGTTCACTAAAATGTTCCAAGGGGGAAAATGTCAGCTACAAATCCTCACACATCATGTATTTGCACAGCGATGCTTAAAGGTCCTTAAAGATCTCCAAGGATTTGAAAGAAATAATTCAGTCAGGTAACAAAAACAGTGCCACTGCCTTCCAGTGTCTAGTTACATGGCTCATGCAGCACCTGACAACTCCAGGCAAGTCACAGTGAACTCACATCACACATCATGCATGGAGAAATATATTCCACCAACCAAATGTATGAAAGTCTAACTGTTTAAAGCTAATGCATCAAGCAAAAATAGCTGCAATACACAGGATGGACTGTGGAAAACATTTTGCTCACTGCAAAGAGACATTTCTTCTCTGTTCTACTTGCCTTACAGATGGTCTGCTCCTGTTCTTGCCAAAACCACCACAGCTTCACTCAGTTTCCTTGGCGCTTAGAAAAGTCACAACTTTTCCCTCACATATGCTGGCTGATTCTTTATATACCTGAGTAACAGGTGTGTTACAGCCATGTTTTGCATCTTGGATGAAGTTAAACCCTGACTGTGTGACACATCACACATTACTCAGTTTATCTCAATGTTTTGGTTTTTGCTCAGTTAAGTTTACCTAAGATGCGTTGAGGCTGGAACAGTTCTTAATTACCCCGGCACAGAAACTAGGCATTCTCCTAAATGTCTGCTTTTCAGCAATAAGACTCCTTTCTGCTGTATCTTTAAACTGCCTGTGCTTCCCTAAAAGTTGTCTCAATATTATTAACTTACAAAGCAGATAATGGAGATTTACGTGGTTTCAGGCATCTCTTCCTTGCTTAAACAATTACTTGGCCCAGCTTTTTCCTGCCCCCACTTTCCTTTTCCCTGTAGAGAAATACATTTTCACTGCTAATACACGCCATGATTGCAGTGTGCTGGGGCATGGGTATCAGTCCAAAGTCCAGTGAAAACTTGAAAGGTTTCTGAACCACAGAAAAGGCAGCTATGCAGTATTACACAGACAGCCTCTATAAAGGATCTTAATTTTTGTGTTATAAATTAGTTTATAACTAATAACTTTTAATAACTAAAAATGACCTCTTGTGTTATAAATTAGTTTTATTTGTATAACATTTTCTATTTTCAGATCTTTATAGTCCTAAAACTAAGAATAGTAGTTTAAGAAGGAAAATTAGATGACCAAATGTCCTAATTCCTCATGAAACTGGTTTTTATGAAGGATTAAAAAAAATCTGAATTTTAAATTCTGGAAGTGATTAACTACAAGCATGAACTTATTAAGCTGCTTGCAAGTAACTAACATTCAAAACAGCAGCACTGCAGGTGTTCCAATCCTAGACACTTTTCTCCCACCCTCCCCAGCAGATTCACTAAAAATTCAAGATAATGATTACAAGTACCTAGATCTGTAACATACAGATCCATAGCAACGCTGAGGATCTCTTATGTTAATTTCTGTGCCCAGAGGCTTTTCTGCAACACTGAATTAAAGAAGTCACTGTATCATTCCCATAACAAGGTGATTATCTAGGAATTAAGACTAAGTAGAAAACTCTTTTAAAAACATCAGTCTTCCAAGGCCCTTAGAAATCAAACAAAATTACTTATGTGGCTTACATCATCAGTTCTCAAAAGTTGCATATCTGCACACATCCTGTTCTAAGAAGAAAGGGCAAAGTAACCATTATGTTATAGTCTTTATTTATGATTCTTTGTTAATGCAGTAGATAATCTCCTTGGAATTACTGATTTTTAATGGGACATTTTAAAAGATTTCTTTTACTGTAGTTGCAGGGGAACAAACTAAGAGGACTACAACATCACTTACCAACAATCCATTAGTGTCACCTCTCAAATTCTTCAGTTATAAAGGTGAGAAATTTTTCCTCCTTATAGTGTCAAAACATATTTGGATGTCTGCTGAGTGAGGTTTTAATGGTTTTAGAGAACAAAACTAGCAAAGTCCTAAATCTGTGTGACAATTCTCTGTGAGCAATCAACCTTCCCATCTATTTGCAGAAGTCACAGAGGGATCCAGAGGTGTATTCCTTGAGGAGGAACAACTGTCATCCCTGGTATATGTTCCAGATGTGTCAAAGCATATCTAAGCAGAAAACACACATAGCAAAAACCCAGAGTAGTGAATCTTGTCCCTACCTCACCACTCTAATGGTATGGAAGACAATATTCTCAGCAAAGAAGGTAAGCATAACTTGTGAGTTGAGCCATGACTGATGCCGTGCTGCTGGCAGCCTGTCACAGTGTATGTGGATTTCTCCCGTAAGACGCCGAGAGCAATCACAGAATAATACTGCCTGTGTTTGAGGGAACGGGGAACAAGATTTCTCCAAACTTTCAGACTTGGAAGAGCTGCTTGCACTACACATAGGATTTTCCCCTAAGAGACGATGTAACAATGAAGATAATTGCTTGTTTGGTATCACTGAGGAGAACGTAGACAAAAAGTGGCAAGGAGCACAGAGGTGTTACACATACAATAAACTTTCAGCATGAATGAATGGAAGCACCAGCTCCAGAAAGGGGTTCAACAACCCAGTTTTTACCAAAAAAAAAGTTGATTGTACTGTATCAGAACCATCATGATAGAAGACAGCAGGATCCGTGTGCAGAGCCTTCAGTGTCTATGTATTTGTGCTAACTGATACTATGGTGCGCTCAAGTGACAACAAGGAGTTATCTGTACCTGCAATAAACTTGCTTCTGGATTTCCCTGAAAGATACAGTCTGTTCTTTACAATGAAAACTACTCATTATCTTATCCTAACCTATATTCCTCTTCTGCACACACCATCTTGAGTAAAGGGTTGAGATCCTTTTGCATGATTTGCATGTGAGAACCACTCAAGAATTGATGACTCAAAGCTTTAAGATGCCCACACAAATTTCATTTGCATTTCTGTTTCTTCACACAGCACAAACAGTCTCATATAACACTACACAAAAAGGGTAAAAAGGAAAAAAAAACCCTCAAAAAATAAAAATCCACTGAATTGACATGAAAACTAGGCCACAGAACAATCTATTCATCTGGCCTGCATCACATATCAAATTCAAAAGAACAACAGGGTTAAATACCTGGATGTACAAAGAACAAAATAAAACATCTGTAGGTGTCAGAGAACAACACAAAGCATTTTTCCATCATCTTCCAAAAAGGTTTACTATCTGCCTTCCTACAGCACTTTAAAAAGTCTCAAGACAAATGATTTTAAACTTCAGTTTTAGAAAGCTAGGTAGCCAGCAGCTTTTCTACTTCTTGATTTGGAAACAGCAAATTGAAAAACAGTGCATGTGTAATAGCTGATACTTGCCTGGTTTTGAAGCAACTGTTATTACCAGTTGGACAAACACCCTGTGCCCTCCCTGGTCATGTCAGTGCTGCTATACCCATATGGTGTTCTGAAACCTGAGAGATTGTTCAACAGCATGTAAGAGTGTCAGAAAGAAGGTCTTCTTTTTTTTTTTCCTCCCAGTTAGCACCAACAATAGCATTCTGCAACAAACCATTATCAGCACTAAAGTTATAGTAAAGGTCTGCTAGCGTGTCAGGACTAGAAGAAGAAAGGAAGAGAACAAGGAGACAAACATCAGTCACTTAGCAAAGAGCAGGATTAGAATGTCAGACACACTATGAACAGGAGTGTCACGCACTGCCAGATGTACTGAATAAGGCAGTTTTTCACTATTGCTGTCAAAACCTGAGCACAAAGCATTGGGGTAGTCCGAATACCAGAACCTCAGTACTAGTGGAAAACTGAAAAATAGGTAGTATTTCTTTTAAATAAAAATTACTAATTTTTGTTGTAAGAAGGTTTGGGAGCTAAAAAATGAAATGTGCAAACACTGTAAGAATCAAGAACTTCTTGGTATACAGAACTAAAATATTCATAAAATATTTATACTGTGACCACAGGAAAAAGGTGTTAAAATTTTTACTTACTTTGGATGGACAAATTCATCCAGTAGGACAACCTTTTCTATCAGGTCTCCACCAATGGTTCGCACCAAATCACAGAAATCATTCTGAGAGTATGTCTCAGAAGGCAGCCAAAAGGAGATGTCATTGATCAAAGGCGGGTATCTGCTGAGTGGCTAAAAGAAATTAAAAAACATACCTTTATACATGGTTGGACTTGATAACTATATCTACAACCGTTCTGAACTTACATAAGACACGAAGTACACAGTTTAGAGGCTTTTTGAAATGCTTTCTGAAGTGCAAACTGACCTCATAAACAACTGAGACGGAAGATTTTATACCAGGAAGTATCTTTTAAAGATCCCCTCATAACAACTTTGATTTATTCATTCAGAAGAAAAAACTTGTTTTGTTTGCTAAAATCAGTGTTTATGACCCTGAACACACTTTTGCATCAGAGCTGTTTAGAAGGAAGAGATAATGTAAGGTGGTTTTTCACTGGGAAGAATTGCACTTTTTAAAAGTATTTTTCAGACTTTTTGCAGATTCAAAACTTCTTATCATTTTCATGTATAAAATTTGTATGTGCTTTAGAGGATTCTTATATTACACAACATATTTATTATTTTTACTGTTGAATTTTTAACAAAGTCTTATAAATAGGCACCTTCTTATTAAAATGTTATAATAAGAAACATACTTCGGCTTAAAAAGAGGGATCAGTTCACTTTCCGGTGGTTTTTATAGACATCCAAACATTTACAACCACAAAAAAGGTATGGCTGTTAACATAATTATTCATTCCACAAGTACCACAGTAGGCTTTTAAACACAAAGGGGCACCTTTGCTCCAGATATAAAGACCTCATCTTGTGGGCAGACAGTGTAACTTGTTATTTGTAAAAACAGGAAGAGAAAGAGAAACAAAAACAGACAATTAACTTTTCAGTTTTGATGAAACTTCCCTTGGGTTTCAAGACTCAATGGGTGTCAGATCTCACCTTTGGTGAGATGTTTCTCCCTTTGAAGAACAGAAAATGGTAATGCTCTCCTTTCATGACCTCTAGGTCACACAATATTTTACTTCTGCCTTACATTAATTCCCTGCAGTCAAAAAAAGTACTTTTGCACAAGATTGTTGGAGTCTGCAGGAGAAAACATCTATTTAATTATTTTGTTTATATGTATAAGAGATCCCATGTGTACACCTTGGTCTATACAGTACAATATCTCACTCAAAAATGTATTCCACGGCTGAGAATGTTTTACGATGGAGCAGTGGAAAGTTAAGTGAGTACCTGCTAAAGCAATAAACTCGTTAATAAGGCAAGTTTACAGCATTCTGATTTACTCAAATACTGTTCTGCAGAGTATAAACTAGTCAATAAATATCTGGTAAGGAATACAGTTCAAGTTTTAAATTAATAACCCCCCCAGCAAATAAAATTGTGAATCGCAAATGATTATTGAACTTGTTAAAGGAATAAACTTGTCAAATGAATTCATATCCTGTACATCAAATTAAAAAAAGGAAACTTGCGCAACAAATCCATTGCAAAAGAGATTTTGATAAAACACTAATGAATGAAATGCAAATGTCTCTGCTATACAAAAGTCGCAGCTGCAAATGCTGGAGATGCTCCTCAGACAACAACCTGATACATGTGTTAGTGTAAGTAAAGTTATAATCCTGCAGTAGACCCCTATATTCTCACCTCATCCCTATCTGCCACTTTATTTACCACTGCTGTAGTTCAGGAATATACTGAACACCCTCCAAAGCTTGGTGGGACTAATATGAAACTCACTGAACTCACAGTTCAAGACACTTAATTATTCAACCAGAAGATGTGGCTCATGAGCCTAAGCATGACCAGGCACCTACTTTCATTCACACAGGTACAAGAACAATAAAGAAAAATAATTACATGTTCAGGTAACTCAGAAATGTCCTGTGCTGGTTTTGGCAAGAATTAATTGTCTTCACAGGGGGCTAGCATGGGGCTGTGTTTTGGATTTGTGCTGAACACAGGGTTGATAACATAGAGATGCTTTTGTTATTGCTGGGCAGCATTTGCACAGAGCCAAAGCCTTTTCTGCTTTCCATACTGTCACACTGGCAAGAAAGCTGGAGGTGCTTGGGAAGTTAGGAGGAGACACAGCTGGGACAGGTGACCCCAGCTGACCAAAGGGATATTCCAGCCCACATGACATCCTGCTCAGTATATAAAGCGGGAGGAAGAAGGAGGAAGGGGGATACCTGGAGTGATAGTGTTTGTTTTCCCAGGTAGACATTACATGTGATGGGGCCCTGCTCTCCTGGAGATGCTGAACACCTGCCTGCCCATGGGAGGCAGGGAATTAATTTATCATATGTGTGGCTTTTTCTCTCTGGTGTCACTAGCCTGAATACAGAATTGTTGTAATTTTGTGTGTGCATGCTTGTGTGTGTTACGAAGACTGGAAGGACAAATGCTTAAAACATAACACAAGCATAACTTTTTATTATTAGCTACTAACCTTTTCTCAGAGCCTTGTAATACAGAAAAATCTTTTATGGTAAAAGGCAAGGCAATAATCCTATATTATACTGTCCCTTCACCACCTGGCTGCAGTCAATAGCATTGCAGTAAGTCTTATATCAACACTAAAGTTAGTATAAGGATAAAATTCCTCGTTCTGAAATGTATCGATCTGTTTGTTGCAGAGCTACATGAGTCACATAATAGTTTATTAGCTACACCTAAAATGCGAATAGGCTACTAAAGAGTCTCCAACTGGCAAGCCAAAATGAAGTTCCTAATTTGTATTCAGGCACTCCAGCAAATACATACTATGGCCCAATAGATCCCTTTGGCATTCTTTGATCTTTTCTAAATTCTCCTGCTCTTTAACAGCAGACTGGTCTAAAGTCCATTGACTTTGATCCTTTTTCAAGTTCAAGGCAAATGCCAACCCTGGAGACCATTTCCTTATGAAATTACAGGCTCCCCTTGAGAGAAATGCATTCTTCCCACTAAATCTTCTACTCTGCTGTCACCTCCAGCCACCACTTCCAGCTACATTCTCTTCATGGCTTAGGAGTGAGTCCTCCAGCACAGTGCTTGGAGAAACTACCAGGACACATCTGGTTCTGCAGGCTGTGTGTTGGCTGAACCCTAGCATGCTACCCAAGTCTGGAAGTCCTGCTGCTCCTGCTTCCACTCCCTCATCACCCCTTTAGGTTTTTGAGGAAGTGAAAAGAGGTTTAGGAAATGGTAGAACTGATCCTACCTGCAGAGTGCTGCTGCAGGGCACTGGCCAAGTGTGTCAGCAAGCACTGCTGATGCACAGACATCCCTGCACCCCTCCTTTTGGTTCCATCAGAGCTTTGCCATCACAGTGCTACTTTAAATGTTCTGTCTCCTTTCAGTTTCAAACACTTCAGCATACCATCTTGGACATTTTTCAACAGCCTCAGAAGACAAGTGCTTTCCCAGAAATTACACTATCTATAGAACTTCACTGAACCCATCTTGTAGGAAATATTGCAAATAATGACATCACATTTTTCAATCACCCATGGTGAAAGCATTTAGGAGTGCTCAATTACTATAATTTTTTAAAATAATAAAATGGAAGTTTATGGTGATCCACCCTAAATGATACATGTTTACTAGTCATTAGTCAAAGTTCTTTCTCTGGCTAATAAATAAGCCAAGTACTTCCTAAAACTGCAAGCTTTTCCCTCTCAGGATGCTAATTTTAGTAGAGAAATGAGTAGTTGGACACCAGTGCTATAACCTGCTCTGTCAGCCTGCCTTGCCCATGCCTAGATGTACCTGAGGAGTGCACCACTATAAACACAGGGCTGTTACTCTTTCATGTGTGTTTGTGATAGTTTAGGGCATTCCTCATCCCCACCTCTCTGCTCTGCCTTTCTGTCTGAGATTACTGTCCCTGCAGTGGCTGGTAAAACAAACGTGCCTGTTCGTCCATCACTGCAGTTCACAGCCTGCTGTAGCCAGCTGAAAATTGCCCCTCTCATTGGTTTATGCTAATATGTGCTGGATGAAGAATTGCAGCAGCTCGAGTCATTGGGGGACAGCTGTCTTAAGCGGCAACAGGATCTGCCAGAACTCATTTGTCAGCATAAAATAGCAAATACTTGGACTCTGTGTATGTTGCCACACCAGGGCACTAGTCTGGATGCTTTGGCAGCAGGAATCAAGTGGTCACCATAAGAGCAGTATCTGTTCATCCACACATGGCAAAGGATCATCGGCTAGGCTGGATCCAGATGCCTCACAGCTGTAGAGGAGAGAAACCTCCTCTGAGGGCAGAACCTCCCAATCTGCAGTAAAAACAGCTGGTGATAATGCACATCCAGTGCCAGTGAATAACCCACACAAGGCCATCAAGTGGCTTTAGCCCAGAGCCTCAAAAAACAGGATGGACACCAGCACTTTCCACAAATATTTGTCATTAGGAAAAAAAAGCCACTTTCCCCCAGATGCAGTAATCATGGGTGCAACATGGCAAGAGGACAGGAGAAGTTTTGTGCTGTGGCTGCTCACTCCATTCCTTCCCTGCTGCCAGCTGCAGATGGGACAAAACAAACGAGTGACAAACACAGCAGAGGAAAAAGCTGTACTTGTATTTTGACAGTGGCGACACAAATCCAAGGTTAACGACGACACGTTCCAGAAACTGGGTTAGCAACTCCACAGCAGCCAAGCTATTAAAAAGTCAGCCATGCTTTACTGCCATCACCAGTCTAAGTCAGAAAAATATGAGACTTAGCAGCATTGTGGCTGGTAAGCTTTAACAGTCCTGCATTGCCCATGTTTTGGAGGAATATCTACATAAACTATACAGTTTTAATGCAACATCATATTCTCATCAAAATGAAAGCTACAGTCCTGCAATAACTGAGCCTTTCTTAATATATTCCATGATCAAACTACATTAATTCAGTGTTATCATAGGAAATTTAAACACGTAACAGGCATGAAATTCAAATTTGCAAATTTACAGCAGTAACTTACCCCCCTTGCACATAATGAAGTTTCCTCTATTAGTGTGTATGCTTTTAGATTTACACTTCTGTATTTATGACCAGTGTAGACAAATTACAGTTGCTGCAGGGAACATAACTTTGAATTTCTTGGCTGCCATGGCTTAAAATTCAGTCACAATGTTCCCCATTATTTTACGTTTTCTACCCCCCTTACCAAATCAATTTTTTCCTTGGTTATATATAGCAAGTTCTATATATTCATACATGTATACATACACACATATATATACATTTTTATGCGTAAACACACACACACACATCTCCAAAGGAGGAAATGTAAATTTCAACAGACAACTACCATAAAGTCTGATAAGGAGATATAGAATATGTTCTGGGATTAAGCTCTTAAAACCAAAGCAAATGGACTAGTCTGGGATCAATGCACTGCTCTGTCGTCCTGCAGGGAGGGACAGAAGCGAGTCAGCCTCCACTGATGCTCTGAGCTTTCCAGCGAATGAACACAGAATCATGATCAGCCCTTTTGGACACCAATCTGCTCATCCTACAGCAAACACCCTATGTTCATGGGAACGTCAAGTGCTCCATGGATTTCAGGCACTCTGCTTGTACATGGACCATTCTGAGTGGAAGAGATTTTCTTTGTACATGGAGATATTCAAGAACGATCTCAATGCAATCCTGTCCCATGTGCTCTGGGACGACACTGTTTGAGCAGGGAGGTTGGAGCAGACGACCTGCTGTGGTGCCTTCCAACCTGACCCATCCTGTGATTCTGTGATTCTGCATCCAGGTTGAACAGGGAGGTGCCATGGGGCACGGACTTGTCTTTCTAGCTAAGTCTCAGCCTTCAATGTGAGACGACACAAATCTGTGGACCAAGTCCCTCTCTGCTGTGCAGTGCATGTCACCATCAGAGCTCTGTCCCCTTCCCAGCTAAACTATGCCCTATGGGATCTTGTTGGAGATAATCTCGTTCTTGAGCCCCATTCCAGGTTCCCTGAAGGTGCAAAACAAAAAAGAGTTTAACTGCTTATATTCTGCCTAAACAGTCATCAGGTAGCTCTCCATATCATCCCACTTAGTCACCTTTTTCAATGCTGGTCAAGCACCTTTGATCAGGAAAATCCCCTGAAGACACAAAATAAATGCACACACGTGTGCACATGCACAGGAACAAGTGCAACCTTTCTTGCATATTAAAAGTTACAGCTCATATGGGGAACCTGCCTGACAAAGGAAAGTCGATACCTAATATGACACTGAAAAAATAAAGATGTGTAACAGCCAGTGAAGAGATTAAACTCCTTTGATAAGCTGCTCCATCTTTTCCAAGCAGCAGGAAGAATGCACAAGAGGACTAGTGCTGTGGCAGAATGAGTGAGTAGAACGCTTGCCTTGACACACATTCACCCAAAAGTAATGCTGGTTACTAAACCTCTGTGGTCCCACTGGAAAGGGACACTGTGTTCTTACAACATTTTATTAAAATGCAATTACTTTATTTTAAAGTCAAGCTTGTTAAAATTTGTAATGAAAAATGCATCAAGTTTAAAGTCACAATATACTTCTCTGAGCGCAAATATGCATTTTACACTGACCTGGGGTCAGAAAGCTGAGAAATAAGGCATGCCTTTTGAGAAGATTTCCAGACACAAAAGAGCACTTCTATTGCCACTGAAAGGGTTATGATTCTAAATGATTAGTAAGGAATTGAAAAAAAAGTCAGGAAAGACATAAAGAAGTTAAAAGTATTGGCCTAATCCTATTAAAAGCAAGGATGTTACAGTGTACACAGCAGAGATATTCCCAGATACCTGTTCCCTTGGACATTTGGATATGCCTTGCTTCTTGTGATCTAATTACAAAAACCACCAAAGGATAAGTATAAATTATTCTTAAATACCAATGATGGAATCCATACTTTGTGCTTAATGAGGCAAAAATTACTTCTGATTTCCACAGAGCAGAGTAGGACTCACAGGGAGAATCACCAAAAGGGATGGCTCTCTACTACTCACTCCCACATCTCCTCTCCTTACAAACCCCTTTTGAAGGTATCAGGGTGAAGAAGCGATTAGCCTGACATTTTCCTTCAGCAGTTCTATGTCCACTGTGGAAAAAAATGCGTTCTCCTCATGCTTCTCTCTCAGCCTGCTAGATGATGGCCTACTGAGCTAGTTAGTTTCACAGTGCTCATCTTTCCCCATTTCAATCACAGATATATCACTGCAAAACAACTAAACATCAAGAAATGCTTTTTCTGTTATCATTTTTCCATTTGAGTGGTTGCTGCCACAGAACCAATGTGACACCAAGTGGAACCAATGGGACAATCCTTACTCTGTTGTGATGTCTTTGACAGAAAACAAGCAAGCTTCTATTCTGGGAAAGGAATCCAGTGATTGGTAAAAGTGCATTCTCACACCAAACCTAGTAATTAACACTTATGACTGACTTTTGCACAGGCTGTCCATATCCTGCCTGTCCTTCCTACCCAAATATCCCACCCCAAAGACAAAATCAGGGGCAAGAGTAAAAAGAAAAGAAGACACAAACCTCAGAAAAAAACCTGTCAATGAATAAAAAAAATTATGTGTCCTGCACTTCTCTAAAAACTACCTGTCATGCCTTCAAGGAACAGGTAATAAGCTGGTATAAGTCAGCAGAAACCCAACTTCTCAGCAGATACTAAGAATTTTCTCTTCAGCAGTGCTGAGCACCTGCAGTTCCTGCAGAAGGCTTTGATTGCTGTAGGCATTCGGTGTTTGCCATACACAGAAGTCAGGTTTCCTTCTTTCTGATGGTTTGGTTTGTATATTTTTTCTCATTATGCTTAATAATAATGCTGAGATAAATAGCTCAGTGGGGTAAAATACTGCACCCATCAACAATTCATATAAAAGAGTTATATCTAAATAAACAATGCAAGTATTTGGAAAGAGTCTGTAGCAATATGAAGATGTATTTCTTCCAAATATATAGCGTAACAATGGAAACAAAGTGCACCCAATATTTTATTTCAGCTTAGATGAAAAACCTCATATAAAACATTGTTGATTGTATTTCCTTTTCTGCTCATTAAATGCACCATTCCAGAGAGTTACTGCTTAAATTGCAGAATCTCCAGAACATTTGAATGTGACTTACAACCAAATAAGCTGGCAGTGCGAATCTTACACCTGAAAAAGTCCTTCTTCCCACCTAACATCCTATACTTCTTTTTTCTCTCTCCTTCATAAAAAGCATAGAGATTTCTAGTACAGCAGCAATGACACTTCATATTTCTTGGCCATAACTTCACATAAAGCCCTGGACACTGCTGTGGTATGAAGGAATGTTCTCATTCTTCTACACTTCCCAGACATGAGCTAATTTGTACCATCTTGCCATGTACAGCAATTTACACAAGCGAGTGACTGGTTGCTTTGAAAGATTCCTAGGACTTCCAGTACCACTGACATAGCTGGGTTTCCTTCTTGACTTGGGAAAACTGTCCAAGTGGCAGTGCAAGAGGCTGCCCAGGAAAGTGGTGGAATCAGTGTACCTGGAAGTGTTCAAAACTGTGAGCGCATGTGGCACTTGGGGACATAGCTTAGCAGTGAATATGGTGGTGGTAGGGTAGCAGTGGACTTGGTGATTTAGGAGGTCTTTTCCAACCTTAAGGATTATATGATTCTATGACTCTTGGCACAATCAATTATTTTTAGTTTCCAGAGCAGCCAACTTCACTTTTTCTCCCCACTTAAGTACTAAATTAATACAAATTACAACCTCTAAAGTTCAAAACTCATAATAAAACACCAAGGCAGCGTAGCAAGCTGAAACTTTAAAGAACAGTAGGAAAGCTAGAGAGAAACAGAAATAAAAAGCTCTACTTATTTGTCCAATACTCAGAAGAGGAACAAAAGCCTTTAATTTTTTTCTCTCACACAGATCCTGAGTGTTCCTAAAGCTATACTCTTGTTAAAGAGTAACAACACTTAGAGAAAACTACAGAGAAGCCCTAAGCTGAGAACAGACCAAGCACAAAAAGGCACAAAAAGTACACTAAGCATTTCAGTATGCAATGACAAAATGTGAAGAACATTTAAATCTCTACAAGCAGAATCTTGGTGCAGAACAGATCTTTCTTTAATGCCTTTCCTTATTTTACAAGAATCAGAAAATGGGTTCACTCTTGCCGATTTAGGAGAACAGGTTACATGTGGGAATAATTATGCAAATTGGATTTAACACTTGTGCATAGGCAGGAGGAAGTAAGCAATCCTCAAAAGAGGGGACTTCTTCCCATTATTCATTTTTCTAAAACTGCAAAGCCAAATCCTCTGCAGCACATGCACCCCAAAGCATTACTTACTTGTCACATTTTGTTTTGGGCTGTCACTGCAGTGGTTCATGTGTCTCTCACATTAGCAAGATGAAGGAAATTGAGGATGGATATGATAAGAATAATACAGTTCGTCCCAACTGTTCCTTCTGTTGTCTGGCTATTCTCTGCAGCCTAATTCATATTCTGATCAGAGAAGTGGTAGCTGAAAATCAGCAGTTCTTTATTAACACCATGTACTTCAAAAGGTGCTTCTGTTCATGCATACACACACACAGAGATTGTTCTCCCCAGCCCTCATTTCCCAGGGACACTCCACAGCTCAGCTGCAATGTCGAATCATGCTACAGATGATGACTGTAGAGGTTTAGGCATGATTTTAAAGATCACTTTATCAAAAGCTCTTTGCAAGGTGTATCTTTTACACGTTAAACACTGGCACCAGTGTTGAAAGAACTATCAAATAAACTCATGTATGACAACCGCCATCTTTTTAGCTAACTCTGGAAAAATGAGTAAGAGCTTATTCCCTACTAGTTATGAGACGTTTTTCCTTTTTTCCCTTTATACTTCTGTGGTTGTGTATGCACACCAGCACATACCTGTATCTCTGAAGACACATATATTCATAGTGTGTGCTTAGGCACATTTTAAACAGAAGTTTATTCTTACAACGTGTAATGTGTACTCACAAAGATGTATTTAACCCTGCTACAGGCATGCACATATTCAGATTGTGGTAATTACCTAGGACTGCCAGCCAGAAACCAGGGTCCCATTAGGTAGACTGAGCACAAATTGCTAACTCCTGTCCTGAAGAACTTTCCACCCTAAGGTAGGTTGGAGGCAGGAGGTACAAGACAACTACAGTTGTAAACAGCATGGAAAACAGAAATATTGACTAGGGGAATTTGACTCACTTCTCAGGTCCAGGCCAAAGACTAAAGTTAAGATATTTCCTGTGCCATCCTCCTAACCAGAATTCTATTACTCACAGTGTAATTAAACCAATATTGGAAAAACATTGGAAGTGCGTAAGAGTTACCCTCCTTACTAGCTACCTATTTTTGCAGACATCAAACTGAAAGCTCTGAACATATGTGGATTCCTGTCAAAACCACTAGCAGCTGGTTCTCATAGCTTCACACAACCTATGTGAAATCTACTGTTATTTTAGATTTCCAGGTTTACTCCTTCACCTAATATTAATTTAATGTGGGTTTCAGCATATATATCACTGCTGGAAATTGCTCCACGACTTATTTAAGCACTCTGTATAACCATTATACTTTATCATTTGGGATGCAATAAAGATCAGTTGATCTATTCAGCTGCAGAATTACTCATTTGTGAGCTATTTGTTTCAAGGAGCCTCAGCCAGTCAAATTGCAAATATATGAGGTTTAGAGATCAGAGCAAACCACTGTAACATACGGTTTTTGAAGCTTATTGCAGCTTTTGCTAAGTAATCATTTAGATAGTATCAGGTGTACTTTGACTAGGGTGCATTGGCTTCTGCCTAGGAAAAAAAAGACATCAGCAGTAAAATGGTTCTACTGACAATAACTGTACAGTGCAGCAGCATTCATAACTGCAAAATCATTTTTTATCTACATCATGTAGAAGCGATGCAGTCAAACTGCAGTCAAGGCTACAGCAGCTTCTTTCTGTTTAAAAGCAAATGGGAAGGAAGTCCCTGGTGGTCTGTTCTCAGTTGCTGGGAATGTCTTTCACTAGTACTGAAGACACACCTGCTGGGTACATTCACCCCTCACCTTCTATACTGCCTCCAAAAATGAAAGTGCTGTCTCATCAGTTGTGCTGATGGCAGGAAGCAACACTGAGAAGTGGAGCAGGAAACTGATACAGCTTTAAGGAACTGCAGAGGAAAAAGCTCTCTGATTCACCTCACAGTGTAGCCACAAAATTAGCTTCTGTGGTACTTGCTAGGTTTGTTAGACTCTCTGGACTCTCACATAACTGAAAATCTATAGGAAACATATAATTACATCCAGGTTTCAGAATTACCTGCCATGACATAAAAATTTTACTGGTGATTAAAGTGTGTGTTAGCATAGACAACTGAAAGTAAGGATGAAATATTTTTGCTCTCTGAACATATATATACATATACACACATACTCCACCCACTCTAAACAAATTCCAGGTTTTACAGCTGTGTACAAAGCAGAAAACTCCTTAACATCCAAAAAAGAACAGCTCAAAGCGGCTATTTTGCTTCAAGTCACCACCAGCTAAATCTAAACTAAATGTGCTATTGCGATGAGACAAGTTAACAGAGGTGAACATGAGAGTTTTCAACTATTCTGAGACTGTGAAAACAACATAGAAATACTTAAAAGTATTTTCGAGGAACGTAGGTGAAAGAGAGGAAGAGAGTGGTGGTTTTGCTAATGAATGTCATAGGCTTGTCTGTACATCCAACTATTATCAAGGTGGCTGCTAAACGGATGAAATGGATTTACTTTGCCCTTTGGTACTTCGGCAGTAAACATACTACATAAGATAAATATCACTAAGTAATCTAGGTATAAAAGGGCTATTGACATTTTTTTATTTATTCATTTTATTTACTTAGAAAAGTACAAGCAGAAAGGAATTAAACTATTGCTGATTTGTTCAGGTTCAATGGGAAGCTGTCAGTGAGACTAGATTGCAGTGGGTGGGTGGAGGGATGGAAACAGGACATGCAAGAAAATTTGCATCATTGGTACTAGCTCAGAGGGCAGCAGCTAGATTGTTGAGAACCACATCCCTTGTCAGTGGACATTTTCAGCAAGATTTTCAGTAATATGCTCTCAGGCACATGGTGTGAATCTTGGGTGGCCCTATGCAGGGCCAGGAGCTGGACTTTGATGATCCTTGTGGGTCCCTTCCAGCTCAGGATATTCTGTGATTCTGTGAACATCATCTTAGTGCAGCCTTAGTCATGGGCCTGGGTTCTGACTCACTAAGTGTTTCACAAATCCAGAAGCGAAATCTCAAGTCCCCCATACGCATCTCAAAACTGATGATAATACTTTAAAGACTTGCTTGGATGGCTTGTGGTCATAATTTTTGTGGTCTCTCATACTTGTTGATCTTTCAAAAGGAGATCAAGAGTAGATGTGTGCAGTACAAAACCCAAGAAAACTTTCTGATTATTTAGAAAAATACTTCTGCATCAGTCTCAACAATTTTTTGCCTTAAACCTACTCTGCTTTCCTGTGTCTTTCTTCCCTTTTCATCCCATTCCTCCAACCTGCTTAAACTTAACTTTAAACGAGACTTTTTCATATTTCCCCTAATGCCCGAAGTACAGCACTTCTCTGTTCTATGTTCCATTCACTTTGTCATATATGAGTGTATCAGTTCTTTGGGTTTTTTTGTATTCAGTCTCATGCTACTGTCCATCCCATTTCCTCATTCTGGGCCCCTACTTTCTTCTTTCCTTACTGTGTTTTCAGCCAATTTTCTTTAGTTGAGAATGGGAATTCAAGTGCTGTTTACTCTCCAGAATTTTACTTGTTGACATTTTTTACCCAAGCGTTGATCAGTAAAACTATCTTAGAACAAAGATTTTGCAAATTGAGTTTGTGATTTGTCAGATTAAACTCTTCTTGCTTGTAACAGTCACTTTGAACGTTTCCACTGCTTCAGCCCTGCAAGGTGCTGATCACTCTCAGTTGGATCCCAGGAAATGTGGAGATCTCTGACCTGAAGCTATTTAGGCATTTGGGTTAGGTTTGACTGAGCATAGGAACTATCCCATTGATTTAAATGGGATTGCTCGCAAGTTTAAAGCTCAGCATGTGCTTCAGTACTTTGCCTGGCTGGGGCCAGAGGGCTCAGGCTCCCAGAGCTTCAATACCAGCACTACCTACAAATGATACAAGATAGAACATCCTGATGAGAAGACTTGATGATCAAGAGATTTCTAACCCAATCGTGCAGCTTAGTGCAGCATCTCTGCAATGAAGAAGGTATTTTTTTCTTGCTTTCCATGCATATCCAACCCTAAAAAAGGAGTTTCATGGTGTTCTGCAGAGCATACAGACAAACCTAAGATGATATACAGCACTGTAAGGTTTTATTGATGTTTGTTTAAGATAATCTACATAAGTCACTCGTAGAAATTCAACCTTCCCAAAGTCATGCCAGTAAAATGTTTATGCTACGACATCATCAGTCTATTCTCTATTGCTCCTCTACATGCAGACACGTTATATATCTTCAATTACATTAAAACTAATTAGACAATGTCACAGCTCAAGCTATACCTTTTTCCTTCAAACATCCAAGTTAAATTTACATACTAATGGTTGCATATTTGGCTTTAATAGATGCACTATTAGAAAATAAACATAATAAATGAATAACCATTTTAGCATGGCGTTACCTAATCTTGATGAAAAATATCTGAAAATGCAGCAAGCAGTGAATCTATTTAGTTTTTATTTGAAAATAACACTAATCACAGACTAAGGAGATAAATATAAATTATATGGAGTAGCATCCTAATGATGGATCAGACAGACCCGCCCTGTGCTGTGAACGTAATAAGATCAAACTGGTTGAAATGGATGGCATATACTCTAGATGCTGTCCTTCTGAAGCACGGAATAAAGGATATAGACTAGGATGGTTTAATTTGCTGAAGTTTCCCCTTACATTTGACAGTGCATTTTATTTTCAGCATCTTCTAAAGCTTCAGGACAAGCTCTGTGTCTCCCAGCAACAATCGGGTTTGTGCACAGGAAAGATGCACAGGGATGATGGCTGTCCCCGAAAACTGAAAAGTGCACAGTAAGGTAGAAAAGCTGGGCTGTGTGATGGTGTGAACAAGAGGGCTCACATACTTAGCAAACAGTGCAAACCGGGCTGCTGCGTAAATCCTTTGTCATTAGAACAGGAGCTTAATTCCTACAGCACACTGAGCAAAGGCAAATGGGAGCAAGCAGGCCCAGCCTCTGCTGTCTTGCGGAAGAGGAGCCTGCTTTGATTTCTTTCCAGTATAATGAATCGCTTCTTTCCACACAACTACATCTTTTTGATTATGTACTTTTCCTCATCTCTGCTATCCTCGACTGCTCACTTTTCAAAGCAGAAAGAGTGTTCTGGATTAGGGCTGCATACACTGTGCTGGCTACAGCTGTGCAGGAGGTGAAGAGTGTCAATTCAAGTTGTTTGTCAAGTCTCCTCACTCCACTGCCAAAGGCTACTATCCCCTCAGGTCCCAGCAGAGCTGCTCCAGGAGCTTTGTCTATTCTGCAGCCATTAGAAGAATCCTGGTTAGAAACTTTACTATTTTGAGTATTGAAGCTAACAGGTTATTACGAAGGAATTGAATTTTGAGGGACTGCACGTCCTGGCAGCACTAGGAAGGAGCAGCCCCTGGAGATGATGGAAGAGGGTGCTAAAACATAGGTGGGGCTAAGCTTATTGCAGATACTGCAGAATATTACAGATAATGCAAAAATGAGGCAAACGAAGAAGACAGCAATTCTCATAATCTCACAGAGGGAGTCTGTATTTTTGCTAGAAATCTGATCTAGATTCCCTCTGTACCAGTGCCAGAACAGCCATAAATATGCTTCTGCTTGACCTCAGTGCAGGCCACAAGGCTCCTCAGCAATCGAAATAAATAACTATTTAAAACAACAGCAGCCAGAGACACCAGCAGAATCAAGTGAAAGTGACTTTGTGAAGGGAGAACACATCAGGAGTCACTCGACATGATGTGTCACTTACTCACCTTGGCAGCAAAATGATGGAGCTCCAGGATCTGTCCTACTGCCAGAGCCCTTTCTTCTTAACCAACACCTCTGGGCACACCACACTACATCTGAACTGAGAGTGCCTTCCTTCTCTAAATGTCATTTCATTTTTGTACCTTTCCTTGAGAGCTGTCAGCCCATGGACTTTTTATTTTGGTAAGGATGCTGGCTCGGCATAAACCGGAAAGCGATTACATGGAACTGTGCTCAGGGCCCTGACAAACAGAGAAGTAACACAGCGGACTAGATCGGAGTCGAGCCGTTTGTTGTATTACACTGTGCCTTGCAGGTTCTTGGTCCTTCCCGCCCTGCCCATCGTCAGCCTTTCATTTCACAGCCTGAGCAGAAGCCCTACACAAACAATTGAAGGCAAGTTACCAGACCCTGATCCCCACACTGCTGTGACTTGTGTCAAATTATAGCTGGAGTGATTTGCTAATCCAAATCCAGACAATAATCTGATCTGTGGGGAGAAGCCCTCTAACACTGCTGTGCTGAGTGGCCACAGTAGTACAAGCACTGTCAGCTTTTCCCAGCAGCTTTTTGACCTACTGAAGCCTGCACACATGTACTGAGCAACTGATGACACAGGGAAAAGTTTGACACATTCAGGCTGCTAAAAGGCACAAGATATATGCTCTAAGTCCCATGAAAATGCTCCAATTAAATTCAGTTTTTGAGCAAGAGTATATTTAGCCCAGCTAAAGGTTACTGCTATGCAGTGTGGACTTCATGTATTTGAAGAATGTTTTAACCAACAGAAAGAAAAATATTTATGTTGTTGGATCATATTCAGATTATAAGAAAGGATTTGGGGGAGTACCCAAAGGTTGAGAGGTCTCTCTCAGTTAAGCACATAAAGGATGGACGTTTACTCGGACATTCTGAGCAGGATTCAATTTCTGTCGTGAAAGGCTCTCAAAACACTTGGTCTATCTTTGTTCAGTTCACTCAGGCTGAAAAGTACTGCATGGCCTTGCATGCAGAAAATCTGACACTTTTAAAATATCCATTGAGATTTCTTACAACATCAACACTGGAAGACAGGCTAAAAGTTTTCTTTCAAATATCATATGAATAAACCATGTGATTCATTAATTATGATTCTTTAGAAAGAAGACAAGAACAGAAGGTCTGCTAACTTCGTTTTACAGCATACCTGAAAAACAACATAGAACAGAAGAAAAAAATGGAGATCTTAAGGTAGCACCAAAGAGTATTTCATAGTATTTTCATTTGAAGGGTCATTAACCCTTTAAAGATCAATGCCAGCACATACAAGAAGTATGCACAGCATAGAGCTCGAAAAATCTCAATGTAAGGTACCAGATGAAAACTGGATACAGACTTCCTTTCAAATAAAAACCCAGGCTTGCCTCTAGTCTCCTGTATTAAGATAGAGGATTGAAAAATATAAGAGTTGGGGATGATTAGCAAAACTGAAGATGAAGCATCCAAGTCGAGTAGGTGTACGTATGTATTAAAACGGAAAGGGGGGAAAATGAAAAAAGGAATAAAAAAGAATAAAAAATAAAATAAAAAAGAAATAATTATTAAAAAGTCCTTAGGCAGTTCTTGATACTTGAGAAAAAATCTGTTTCTAAAACACTGGCCATACCCTTTCTTTAGAAGAGAGAAAGAACCAAAACTAGGGCTATCAAACAGCACCAATTAAAAAAAAAAAAAAACCAAAACACTTTCATCTTCCTAGAAACCATGTACTTTCCTCTGAGCTTATCCACAGCAACCTGTGCCCATGACACCTTCAGATTGCTTCACTACACCTGACTTACCTAAATCTGAACATGAAAACTACATGCAACTTAGAGAAGCCAGACACCCAGCCCTCTCTTTGACTCACCTTCAACATCAGTCCATAGCATTCCAACAATCTGGGCCTTTCCGCAAAAGCCCAATCTACTGCTAATATCAGTTTGAAGCTTGGATCCACAATTTTAAAGCAAGCAATAAATCTCATCTTACCTCCATCAGACTGCAATCTATAAACAAAAACCCATCAGAAAGATAGGGGCTGAAAAGGATACTTGAGCATTTCTTACTGAAAAGAACAACAAACATTCTGTAGGAGATCAAAAAAACCTACAAGCAGATACACCTTCAGGAACAGTGGCAAAAACCTGTCTTTCTGTAAGATAACTAACTACAAGCTGAATGCACTAATGCCAGTTGTCACTAAATAAACAAAGAAAAAACCCCAACGAACCAACAAAAATCCCCAAACCCCTACCCACACCAAAAAACCCAAAACTAGCCCCTAAACTTATCTCAAACAATATTTTGACTCTACCAAAGAAGATGTGTGAGAATTGCCATGAATTAAAAACAAATGGTTGGATGCTGGTACTGATGTGGAGACTACTGAAATGTAATCTATCACTGCTGATTTCCCCTTTAATAATTACAATTCTTAGAAAAACATAATCAAGCTGTACACAAAGAAACCAAACAAAATGGTAAAAGGCAGCTGCAAAAAGTATTCTACTGCTTTAGCACTTCAGACTTTGTCAAGCATCTACGTAAGCTCAACTCCCCCAAAGACCAGCTGACACCACCTCACTTGAACCTCCCCAAGCTCCTGCTGAAGAGTATTATGGAAGTAGCATTTCCACTCAATCCAGTTATGCCTGATTGCTTTGCAAGTACAAAAAGCAAGACGAGGTTGCTAACTACAAAAATCACCTCAGCAGAGGAGTTACACAACACATACAAGCTGAGCCTGCACTCTCCCCTGCAACAGCCAAGAGAAAAGAGCTGACATTGAAGATGGCAAGGCACATCCACAAAGCATTTTGCCAAAGGTTAACATTGCAACTCACATTGGCATCAATGATTGTAGAGTGAAAACAATGGGAAAAACTGAGACTGTGTTATGATCTTTGAATGCTTTGCATCAAACATATATTTATAATGAAATAGAATTACAGACACAACTCAAGGACATAATGAAACCATAACATAACCAAAACACAGGCCTAAATCAACCCCTATTCTGGATATATTTAAAAGTTAAATATGTGCTTAAGCATTACTCAGCACAGGGATGTTGACTGGGTATTAACAGGAACTCACAACATTATCTGGTTGAAAAAAGATGTTATTATCAAAAGTTGGATTTTATTGCAGTACATCAGCAAATCATGACAGCTCTAAAGCTGTTGCTTTAAAACCTAATTTTTTAATGACAAAGAATTTTAATTATGTGATATTTACTAGGGATACACATACTTCATAGTAAATTATTATCATATATACGTTATTTTACCTGGAACTTTATTTTTTGCCAAATGTGACGCCCAATAAATTGTTTCAAGAAGCGTTCGTCTTCACTCCAGAAGAGTCGGATGTCAGGGATATCGTACAGGATCATGGCCAGCCTCTCCAAACCCAAGCCAAAAGCCCAGCCAATTTTATCCTGAGCACCAGCTGCAATACACAAACAAACAAGATAAAAATTCAAGAGCTTAAGTTCACAACACGGAAAATTACTGATAAAATGTCCGCCCATTTATTAAGAGGAAAAAAAGAAAAAGGTGAAATGGCAAACCAGAATATCTTACAAGTAACTGCCAAACGAATGATCTAAGGGCTACAGGAGAGATCCTACTTAAATCAAAAACTGCAGCAAGACTGAGCACATCACTGAGTCCAGGAACCAAAAGTGGCAATAAAACAAAGCCACAGCCTTGACAATTTGTGTCCAAAGTTTCAGACAGGCTTGAGAAATGCTGCATAACGCTATACATCACTACCCTTTACTATGCTTAGAGCTGAGCATTTCCTCACTTGACTCTGCTGTGTTTTTTAAGACACATAAACATGAATTCCCTGTTCAGAGTATTTTCCTTGGTCTGACAGACCGAGTCAAGCCTATAGAGCATTAACATCATTACCAACATTTCAAAAGACCACAATTGCCTCTTTTGAGGCTTCTGGAAGAAACAGAGCAATGGGATGTGAGGCACCGTTGCATTAGCATCACACCTCCAGCCAGGGAACTCCTGAGCTGCTGTTCCTGGGAAAAGCCACTGCTCTCCCATAAACAAGTCTCTTTTATGCAGCACTAAATATAAAAAGACAAGAATATTTAATAAAGAAAAGCTGTACAGATATTAATGATGCAACATTTCTGTCTGGAAAGTAAATATCCAGACCTTCCTTCATTTACAGGGCAGGAGCACTGATTCATTAAGCAGGGTTCTTTTTAACACAAGAAACTAAGTCTATGTTTAGCCATCATTCTACTGAAATAAGCTGAGAGCCCAGAGGCCCTCGCAAAGGCTCAGAGCATTTAAAAACTTAAACAAATGCCTAAACAAACACACATGCCGAAAGGATGCATGCATGCGTGACAGACTTGACTCCACACCACCAGCACTTGCAGTGTGCTCCTGAGTCACACAACACCACTGCACATCTCACAGATATGCACCAGGGCCACAGCAGCCCCACCAGTATTAATTTAAACTAAGTTTTTGGAAACTTTGAGCTCAGCAGCTTCTTCACCTTTATGCAGGAGGCTGGAAGCACAAGTCTACTTTTTGACCCTTGTCTCTGCTATCAGAAAGGAAACAGCTCTCATTATTTGGGCACTGATGGCAGACATCCTGAGTTATCCTGCTGTGTTCAATGCTGAGACTAAACAGGCCTGAGTTCTGGTCAAATAGAGGGAGGCACACCAAACCTGGGAAAAGAGATACACTCATCACTTCAATTTCATTAATTCATTTGAACCTGCCAATTTTTCTGGAATAACAGGTCCTCAGCAGAACCTCTCTGTGTCTCAGCTGTTGTGTCAGCAGTATGGCACTGCCACAGGAATTGGGTCAACTCATAAGAGTACTTCATGGAGGAGTCAGGATACTCTGCCTGTGCCTTCTCAAGTGCTCAAAGGCAAGATTTTGCACTTTCTGACACTTGAAAGCAGACAGTTTGTCCCCTGAACTGTGGAAGTCCTAAGAAATAGAGGACCGGGTGTGAACTCAAAAGGTACCTCATGGCAGAGCTGCTCAAAACAGTGCTTAGACCAACGAACAGACTATGAGCTAACCTGGCGGTGGAAACCTACAATCCACACTGCATTACATTAAGAACTGCACAACGTGCTTCTGTTGATTTTGCAGAGTGACTACAAAGAATGTATTGACATTTGTACTTGGGTGAGATTTTGACCTTTGACTTTAGGCGTAAACCACAAACTGTTTCTCTTCCATGCTGAAAGTACTATTGCTCTCCATACGCCAGCATATTAATTACATTTGTATGGCTGTGAAGAAGGGAAGATGATTCATTGCAGTGGTGTTGCTTCTTCAAACTTCCAGCTTGCCTGTCCTAGATCAGCAACTCCTGCCCCAGTGACAGAACTCCTATTCATTTCAGAAGTGCCAGATTTTCACATACATATGGGCACTTCTGTAGACCAACCCCCTCCTCCAGAGGTAAAGTAAAGCATCAGGAACAATATCCATGAGGGTTCTGAATAGTCACTGCTTAATCTCTACACAGGCATTAAACCTGAAACCTAAAGATGCCAGGTTAAGCATTAGGATTAATTAATTCACAGATGCTCAATAAAGTATACATCATGGGGGTGATGATCCTCCTTCCCCATCTTAATGATGACTACTGGTAGATCAGACAGGAAAAAAAAAAGATATGACAGAAGATAAGAACAGGTGTGTATTCTGATTAGCAGAGCTTTACGTTTAAGACTTGGGCTTTTTTAATATTTTGAGATGAGAACGGTTTTCATTGTAACACTTTTTTCCTTCACACTATATACCTAATTGATTTGCTATGAACTTTAATTCTGCAATGAATGTCTTGATTTTATACCAGCAACTTATTTTCTGTTCTGATTTTCTTGCTTGGTTTGTTGGGTGTTTTCTTAGAAGGACTGGGACACATCACAGGTTTTTTCACTTCATAGCAGACAAAAAAATTCTGCTATCTGCCTAGCAGCTCAGAGCATTGTCATCTGAGCTATGATTAAACACCTATTCACCGAACTGAGCTTGTCTTTTGGATGATCCTTGTACAATTATCAGCCTTCAAACCACAAACTTCTCAAATGTCTGCAGTGCAAGTTGTATCAGTGAAGAATTACCTCTACTCAGACAAAATAATTGAAGGAAAAAGGAAAATTGAGATTATTAAAATTCCTCCTCAAATCAGCACTAGCAAATCTTTGCACTCTGAATCTTCAGTTATTTTGTCTCTGACCTCTTCTCCAACTTCCTATTTGTAAAGCTCCAAGTCAATGCAGCATTGACTTAAGGCATTTGAACAACTACCTTGGGGGACTCAACAATATTAATGCATGCTTCTAAACATACTTCTGACTGGAAATTATCAGGTGACTTAGAAATTAAATGTAATCATCTTGTTGAGTGAGAGAGCAGCCCATAGCTTTCCCAACACAAATACATGTTTAATTGCATGGAATTTTGGCAAGAATTATGCAAAGAAGTCAAGTGAATGTAAGTCAACAAGACAGGAAGACTGAACACAGAACAGCTTTAAATGTGGCAAAAAGCAGGTTGAGGTTCTGATGAGGAGACCTGGCCAAAGCAGCAGATTCCAGGGACCTGGTGGGGCAATCATAGCATCACTGCTTGAAATAACATAGCCCAACAGATAAAGCTTTCCTGACAGACGAGCTTTCCCCAACTGGCCATCAAAGGTTTGTACACTGCCAGGCTCCTGCTGCCTCACATAAAAAATTTGACTCCCCACCAGAAGAAAATTGCTGGAAGCTTTGCTTGTCAGGTAGCCAAAGATGGAGGAGGAAAGGATAAAACAGTTTGAGTGGTTTCCCACACTGGGGGCTAGGACAGCCCAAATCTGATGTCAGAAGGGTGCATCATTGCAGCTATGTCTTACAGAGAAGCTCAAGTGTCTTTATCTTCCTCGACAAGTCATATCTATTTGTCCTGGACTTCAGCTTTGAGCCCAGGTGACTCAGTTTACATGTAATGTAGACCAAGCAAGTCATTCTCCAAAACGCAATGTTTAACGAAAGTTATATTTGCTCAGTCAGGATGGGAATCTTCCTAATTATTCACTAAGGCATAAATAATGACCTGCCAGAATTCATGGATTATATTGCCCCGAATCCTCAGAAAAAAACACAGACAGAAACATTCACTCTGTCAAGGAGTGTGATGCAAGACATTCTGCTCTGTACAACAATTTTAAGACATATTTTGCAACGTAGTATTAGTAACAGGTTGACAAAGCTTTTTTGGTTTACATTCCAGTCATACTTATTTTTATATCGATACCGGCTTTTATTTAAGAAATTGTGCTACTTCTGTAAAACTTCCAATAAAGAAATCTTTCTTTCAATACAGCCTAAATTGGGTCTTCAAATTGTCATACTCAGCAGTTACTGAGAAGTGAAAGAAATTAAATTTTGATCTTGGATTGAGGCAAAATCATGAATACACAACAGTCTGCATACAAGGTGTTCTTCACAAAATGCACAAAAATTAATACACCCAAAGTATGAGCAGCTGAAATCTGGGATGAGTTCCAGAAGCAAAGACCTGAATTTGATCTCCTTCTTTCAATCCAAACTATGACTGTTAATGGAGCAAATTCTGGAACTAAAATGGTGGGAAGAAGGGTGAACAGATTCTCAAGGGCACACAGATTACACATCATGTTTTACAAAACAGATCAGCTTTAAACTGTATAGAAAGTAAGTCATAGACATAATGAACATGTGACTAGACACAAAACATCACAAATTCTGGAAACGAATGCCTAGGCCCACATTTGAATTCTATGTGATTAAAGGACAGTTTATGAATCAGGCTTTGAAAAACAGGTTCTGCAAAATAAAAATTTACTTATTTCTAGAGACTAGGAATGCATATTATACCTGACTGCCACAGCAATGAGGCAAACATGTTTACTTATGTTAAAAATAAGCCATTTAAAATTATTTCCTTATTATTTCCGTAAATTATTTCAGATAAAACTCCTATACGTTGGGAGTCAAAAGTTTTACATGGAAAAAAAGTAATACTAAGGCATCATTCTAATAGAGAAGAGCTTCTGAAAGTGCAAGGTCATGTGGCTGGGATGTTAAGCAACTGAGGCCAAAAAGCTTACCGAAGTTTTCTCTGAACTCCTCTCCAGTGAAAGCAAAAATCCAAACCATCACACTGTTTTCTTGTAACTCAGTTAAATTTATGCATTCAGGCTCCTGTGTGCAATTCAGTTTAAATTACATCCTAAAATGAGGACTTGGCATTCAGACTATGCATGCTAAGAAAGCCACTCCTCAAGAACTCAAGAAAAGAAGTAAACATTCAATTATGCCTATTCTACGGAAAGAGAACTTATCTTTCTAAATCTCATGTGTGGAATAATTTTCTAACAATAATAGTCACTTTGAGACCACAGCTATGTCTCCTGGGTCAGACTGATCTGTTCTGTTCTCTCCATTTGAAAACTAAGCAAAAGAACTTTAAAGGCTTTGAGTAAGTTTTAATAAGTATGTTTATTTTTGTTCTATAGCCAAAAGAGCTATGTATGTACTAAAAGAACAGCCTGTTTAAAAAATCTGCCCAGGGAAGCCATCCAGCAGATTCTACTTTCTTCTGATATGTAATTACCATTCCTTCTACCATTTTACCAATATTTCAACAGGTCAAGTAGCTGGGAAGAAAACATTTCTGATAGGGAGAAATGGATGACCAGAGCAGAAGAGGACAGGAAAACTAGATTAGCAAGAAGAGGAAAGAGTGAAAGAAAGTAGCAACAAAGAGGAGCTTTCCCTATTTTTTTCTCACCTCAAACTGATACTTTTATTCTCAAATTTTTTTATCTTTCTGCTTCTGAAGTTATGAATTCCTCAGTCCTCCTTCCCTGCTCCTTTCCATCTTCCTACTTTTTCTCAAGTCCGTCTCTCCCATTTCTGAAAGCTTTTCTAAGTATTCCCAACAAAATCAATGACAAATCCACCATTAAACAGAATCTTACTTAAACCCTAGGATATTTTTTCAGAGTTCATAACCATACACTGCAATAGCATTCTACCTTTCAAATCATGTAATATAAAGTATCCACTTAACTCCCAAGAGCAATACAAGACATTAGTCATTAACTATAAATACTTTAATGGTATATGGTTTTCCTTTTCTCTGTATTTCAGCCTGCATAGCTGAACAAATGGCTTGCTTAGTTTTTGAGGTTTTTTCCTTACCCCTGTCTCAAGGCTGAACATTTTCCATGGATGACAGTGCAATTTGCTGTCCTAATTTATGTCACAGAGAAAAAAATTAATTGACTCATTCGGTCTTTTTCCCCTGGCTCTGCCTGCAGGCTACAGTATTGCTCTTTTTGTTCTTTGTATGTAAAAGCAAACTCCAATTCCTTTCTTTATATTTTGTTCATTCAGGAAAAGTTGGATTTTGAGGGTTTGGGCCTTTTAATATATTCTAATACTGTTAAATCTCCCTAGACACTGGGGCCATATAGATGTAAAAAAAAAAATGCTATAAAGAAATACATGAGGGGCTCTTGAGAACCTCAGCAGGGACACTTGAGAGAAAGACCAAGCCTACGATACAGTTCAGAAATTCAATTATGAATCTCACTTCTTCAGGGTGTAAGTACAACTGGACAAATTCCCTTCACATATATTCATTGCCCCCAGATGCAACTTTCTTGGTAAAATTTCACCAAAGTTGACTGCTTAGTGTCTTACAAAATGGCCCTTTCTTACAGAACAACAGACAGAGCAAGGAACAAGAACACAAAGATCATCACAATGTGGGACAATCTTCAAGAGATTAAGACATCCTCAAAAGATACAGAGGTAGCAGTTTATCTGTCATAGCACAGGACACTGTTCAGCATGTTTGATATTCCTGTTCAAGAATCAGAACAGCCAAAACACCTGTAGGTATATAGAGAGGTTAAAAAATATGTTCAGCTGACAGCAGCACACTCATGATTACACCGAAAGCTTGACACTGCACAATAAATTCAACTTCCGCAGGCAGGTACTGATACCACATTTTGTTTTTCTACAGCATGTACCATAAAGAAGCCTTGAGCTTATGACTGAGGTTCCTTGGCTTTACAATATATAAAAGTAATAGACAGATAAGGTTTATGATTTAGCTCCTCTGCTACAAACTCATTCTTGGGAAGAAAGTAATGAAAAGCCGTATGATCACTTGCCTTATAACTGGAGTTGGGGTAATAGTCCTTCCTTTCCTAAAATTATTTAGGTAAGACACATAATAAATGTAAAACATTGAATTTCAAAATCTTTCTGTCAATACTTCTTCAATATTCCGATGGTAAAGCTGAAAGAAGATTTCATACTGAAGTACAGCATTTATGGTCTAACTTCAATGAACTCCAATGAATTCCAGTACATGTGTTTTGTCACAGCTCTGACAAGGTTCTGGGCACAGAGAATTTATTTATTTTTTAAAAAGCACAACATAAAAGGTCTGGGTGTATTTAAATGTATTGTCACATAGCACAGGACAAAAAATTTTGTTCAGAAGCACTACTCCCAGTTTTCCTTTCTTCCTACTAGAGAACTACTCTATCAGCTCTGTGCTACAACAGCTTGAAGGACATTTCTTACTTTTGCTCACAAACGACTCTTCAAAGAGTGGCTTCCCAACCCATGCCTACTCATTGACCCCCATCTTAAAAAAATTGACCATTGCACGTTCCTGGACAAAATATATTGTGTCAATAGGTCTCACGCTATTAAAGACATAGATATGATTTAAAGATGTAATTACAGACACTAGCAAACAGGATTTGAAGACAATGTCACAAAGGACCCTCTTGCACTTCTCTCTATATTGCTCCTGAGTCCAGTGTTTCCAGCTGGCATTTGTCAAACCTGGATACCTGCAAATGCCTTTATCTGCATCTGTAACACAGCGATGGATGCTTAATTAGTCTTCTGGTACATTTTGTACATAGGCATGCATAAAAGGGAAAGTATATAACTGTAGCACAGACAGACACCTCAGGAGACTCAGTTCCATGTCTTAGGAAAAGACATAGTGAGCCATGACCTGCTTTTTCTCCTGGGCCTAAAATCTCCTGTTTCCTCTCTCATCTTCATGTTCCCAGGAACACTCAGATGGCGCAAAACCTGAACTTACAAATTAGTTTCTTTAGCTTGTAGTGCACTGCTTGACTTCTGTGAAGCAACAGCCCTTTGAAATGCATCACCAGGTAAAGGACTTGAGCTGTGCCTAAGCCTACACCTGCTCAGTGGCACTGCAGAATGGCACTGCCATGTCCAGAGCTCTTCTGGGGCAGGAACTGAAGGGTTTCACTCAAGGCAAAAGAGGTCTCCTACTCAGTCAATGTTTTGAAGTTGTACCTGGTCATTTACAATTTGATGGCTATTAATACATTCTCTTGGGATTTGGGGATGCTTCCAAGCAGATGCAGAGGTATCTGCAAGAAGATGCTGAGAAGCAGCATAATTCTGAGGAACACTGTTGACTACTTAACCATTACACATTGCAAAGTATCTGATCTAAACCAGATCCTTCAGTTCTACTGTAAATAGGGAGCGAATACCACAAATAATTATTCACTCATTCATAAGAAATGTAGAGATAAACACTTAACTTTTAGACACGTAAATCAGATTAGATGAATTTGACCCTATATATCCATTTCATCTTAAAGTTTTACCATGAAACAAGCATCACTGTATAATTACAGGGAAAAGAACAAAAATCTTTCATCTCAGAGCAATCACCTCATGTTAATATCTCTTTTAGATTTCTCTCTCAGATTTCTTTTAATTAGTTTCCTCATTTCTAGCACCTTCTTTCATGATTTCGGTACTCATATGACACAAATGCAACGGAAATTATGTTTCAAGTACTCCCCTGTTCTTATTTCCCTCTTCCTGCAGTGCACAAAGTGTCTATAGTAACTTAAAAAAAAATTATAACATACATAACTTATTTCAAGTCATCTTATTCATCAGTAATACTACAGGACCACAGACAGACCTCCATGCTTTTCTTGCTTTTGAGTAGAACATTTAAGTTAGTGATTATCTTTAAAATTAAGTCACCATCTCCATATGAAGCAGGTGACAAAAAAATGTTGAATATGAAGTAAATGTTCCTTAAAGTTCAAAGTAACTCTTTTTCATTTACTTTCTGATTTGTACGAAATTCACAAGTTCCGGCAGCAGTACTTTTTTTCTCTAAAGCATAATGATTTTGTTAAGAAGTGACATAAATTGTATTAAAATTTGGCACAAAGTGGTTGAAGGAGCTTCACACAATACAGTATTACCAGCTACTGGAGATGAAAGAAATGTAACATTGTAAAGTCCCACCTAAACTATATAAGAAAAGCTTAGGAAAAGACAAAAGAAAAGGTTTTGCTTGCAGTCCTTGAAATAATTTGTGGAAGCATATTAGCTGCATGTTTTGCAGAGGCTTCTTTCTTACTCTTGCCATGCAGTTGACAAGGCAAGTAAAAGATGATGGAAACAGATACACAAGCGAGAGATGGGTTGCAGGAGGACCCTGCAACTACCCTCTGCCTAGGTATATGTACTCTGTAGAACAGTTTACACCATTACACAGGGGCCAACAGCACAAAACAGAACAGCTTTATTTACCTGGGAAGGAGGAAGCATTTTCCTTAGAAAAGATTCAAAGAAGACAAAGACTGCCACATAAAGCACTCAATCTTTCACAGCTATTTGAAAAAAAACCCATGTTTCTCCCACTATGTTCATATAAATTCTCAGTTTTATCTAATATTTTGTATATGTAATAGAGGTACGTACACAGAGAATTACTCTACAACACTTGTAATTATATTACACTGATGACTCATAAGAATGTGATGATATACAGCAGAATACTTCAATTTTTCAGTTTTCAATTTAAAACACCCAGAAAATGGCCCACAAAAGTGAGACTTAACACAACACTTGGTGTTTCGATGAAACATTCAGATATTCTGAAAAAGCAGAATTAAGGTTGCCTGAGGAACACTAAAATGCTCTCATCTTAGCAATACATTACGATGCTGTCTGCAGTGAGACAAACAAGTATCAATCTTTCCAGGAGTTTGCTCTGTTCAGTGCAGAGAAGAGACAATGGTTAATGGTCCCTGCTTGCATTCCTTGCATTGCTGAACACGCACCCCAAGTGCTTCTTGCACTGAGCAATACTCACGCTGAGCTCTGAAGACACATTCTTTCTTTTACGAGCTTCGCAATGAAGCATTCAGTTCCACAATATTTAAAAGTTTGCAAAATATTAGACTTCTTTCTTTCTTCTTCTGCATGTCTTTGTAAGTTGGGCAGGCATTAGTGCCTCCTGTATTAAGCTGAAACTTGGGCACTTTAAGATCAAAAGCATCTATTAATTTTGCTCCTAGTCTGACATACCTGGGGCCTGACGTTTCTGAGCACCAAGCATGTCATTGGGTTTAATGTATTCAAAGTACAGCTCCCTATTACTACAGCTGCTGCTGTGAGCACTTGCCACTTCTGCAAATCAGACCCCACGGTCTCAAGTCAGGCACTGGGACAACAAAAAGCACATAGTGTGTGGCCAAATGCAAAAAATTTAAGTTCAAAGATGTTGCTACACTCAAACTAGGAACTTTCTTCCTCAGGAAGGAAGAGATGGCAGAGCAGCATTCAAGGGCACAGACTGCTCTTTCCTGCTGTCATTAAAGACACCCATTTCATGCTTTCCAACTGCTGCCTTAGTGAGGTAGATGCTTGTAAGAACAGTATCCTCCACCAAAGCAGTTCAAATTCATCCACAGAGGAATGATTATCCTGGAAACTGAATCAGACAATGATCCTTCATAGGAGAAGAAGCAAACTCAGCAAAGTCCTTTGCTTTCTAAACACTCCTAACCTCCCCTTGCCATGTTCCGCCCAGGATGCTGCCTTTCCAAACGTGAAGGTTTCTCTCTGTCTCGTTGGGACACAGCATGAAAATTTCAAGGGAGCAAGCCTCCTGTGTCCCAGGAAAGAGCTGATGGATGCCTACAGCCCTGGACTGAGCTGCAGAGAGGTTGACTTAGGCACATCCACCTCACGACGAACAGAGGATGAGTTGAGCTGACAGTAAGTCATAGAACCAGAGAGCCCACACTGTAAGTTTGCAGAGGCAACCAGAGGCAAACAAACTCCTGGGGATTAATGTCTCTGAACCCTCCAGCCCAGCAGTGCTTTGCTTCACTCAGGGGCCCAGCCTCTGACAAACACAGTACTATTTACTGAACACGGACACACACTTCTTGTATGCCTTTTCTCTTCTCCCCAAAACATCTCCTTCAATGAGCACACAAACCTGAAAATAAGCTGGGCTAAAGATGTAATTAGACTTGACTAGAAGTTGACTCAAAACTACAGCAGTATATAATCTGAAGCCCACTGAAGTCAACAGAAAAATAAAACCAAACACGCAGACCCCAGTGCGGTTCCTTCCCCACCAAACATCACCTCGTTGCATGCACAGAGCAGGGGCACAGAACACAGACCACTGCCTCGGCAGGGATAGAGAGATGTGCCCAAGTGTGTTTTCTGTCTGTGTCACTGTCACAGCAACTCAATGGGAAAGACCCCACCTTCACTCAGTGAGCTTTGTATCTTCCTTATGGACTGTATGAACGGAAATATTCTGATAAACATGGAACATAAATGAAAAGATACTGCTTTGATTAGATGGTATTTTAATTCACTGTTAAAATATTTAAATGAATTATCAGAGAAGACTGTTTATCTGCTTTTCTTTCTGGAATATAAGAAGAATAATTTCTCTTGCTCATTTGAAGAACTGCAATTTAAGGTTCCTTATTAAAGAGAATGCTTTCTCTAAAAAAGTCACTAGTTCTCTACATAATATTCCTTTTTCACAGTTGGTAATTAATCTCTTGTTATGCACTGAACTTAATTTTGTAAAGGTAGTGTGCCACTGACACCTAAAGAAATGAATAATAAAGGAAATGTTAGACCCTCTAATTCTATAATTCCTATGTAATGACAATTAATGAAATAGTATTTTCCACTGGAATTTTTTTAAGCACTAGATAAAGGGGATGCTGTGCTTTTAAGATTAACTCTCATTACCAAATTGTGTCTTTTATAGCTATCAGAAATATAATTAAAAGAATAATCTTTCTACAAAATAAACATACAGATAGTTTTTAATTATATCTTTTTTCTTCACAGTTTGAAAATTGACAGCAATTGCTATAGAAACTCATAACCGGTCTGGTAATTTTTGCCCTGCACTCATGTAGAGAAGTCCATCTTGAATATCAGTCCCACTTGTCAATAGAGGAGAATCTGAAATAAATTAACATTTAGTTTTACAGGACAGATACTAATTGGGTTGTTATTTTGTCACTGTGTAAATTTCCAGTGACCTTTCCAAAAAAGAAAGAACAAGTCAATAGAAACTGTTTCTTCTTGACTTTCTCCACCCCCATTTTATTTATTTTTTTTAAAACAGCCATCTGGAGTTTCTCAATCTCTTTACAGAAACACATAGTTTCTTTTTTTTAACATTTTTTAAGGTAGAAAGAATATGCTAGGCAGTTTTATTCTTTTTTTTAAAATTTTTCATTTTACTTTAATGGAGGTTTTCTAAGTTTTTTATCACAACTACCATATTTACAGCAAATAACATCAAGTTTTCCAGCACAAAGCAGCCTTAGATCTCGCTTCTCTCCTCACTCTCTCCCTTGCTCAGGAAATGGAAAAAGAAAAAGCAACAAAACAAAAACACAGAGGGGTCACCTTTCAACAGCTGATGCACATTTGTACATCTTATAAAGAAATATCTGAACACACAATCAGTTTATCTACATATACCCACTGAAACTTACTGAATAACAGCATTTCTAAATATAAGTTATATCAGCATAGCTATGGATAAAGACTGAATCAGCTCAAATCCTGTTATTCACTCTGTACTCTAGACCATGGGCCCTGAACCCTTCCCTCTGCTGGGCAAGGGATCTCGCTAATATTAAAGGTAATGGAAACCCACAGCTGTTTTAAAAAGTGGCATGACCAGCTCTAGGAATCCTTTACTTCTCTCCTGAAATCTAAACTGGATGCACATGCATGAAGCACGAGAATCGACCAGGAGGAATTAAAAGTCTGAGCGCAGTTCCAGAGCCATGACCCCACCAGGATTACAGACATGACGGGACAGCTCACTTCACTGCAGTGATAGATGGGCACAGGCTCTGCTGGGAGCAATTCAGAACATGACTGAACAAAGCCCAGGGCAAACTGCTCTGTCTGGACTTGTGCTGAGCAGGGGGCTGGACCACAGAGCGCAGGAGGTCCCCTCAGACACACATGGGTCTGTGAGGATGGCTTTGTGTGTGTGTGCTCATAATTCTTTACAGGAAAATCATGCTCAATCTTTGCTTAGGAGGAATTTTCACCCAGGAGAAAGCCCAAAATACTAACCTCAACAGAAAACTTCATACATAGAAATTACACATGATTCCACTGGGCTTCAAAACAAAGGAGCCTGCAAGACTGTATCATAACATTGCCCAAAAAAAACCAAAAACAAAAAGGAGGCAAAACATGGCAGTGTGATTTTCTTTCTCAACAGATTACATTTTGAACTAACACACTCCATTTACATGCAAACCCCCTGTCAATTCTTTCTACAGTGAATGGTTAAGCATGTAATTTTGGTTTTTTATACGAAAACATCCTTTAAGCAGCACCTTTGGCTTACCTTCCTCATGAAACCACAATCAGAAGAAGTTCTATAAATATCACTTGTTATTTATGGAGCACTTCATCATTTCAAGGCAAACTGGACAAACAAGTTAATATTTAACACAGCTCTTGGGATTATGGCACCATTTCACAGATGAGAAAGAGAAGGGCTACAAAACCTCCTTTAAGAAAAGCTGTCTGATTTTGGGTGCCTGTTCCTGGGCTTCTGGGGATTGTTAGATTTAACAAGTTCCTGCCATACAGTTATGCAAACTGTCTAATAATTCATGATACACTTGAAGAACTCTTAGTCTTAAGAGTTAGAACCCACTACTCCATAGGTGTTTTTTTTCTTTAAATGAAAAAAAAAAACTCCACACATGGACTCACACACTCCTTTATTGCAGAATACTGCAGTGGGATCTTTACAGTCAACAAGATTTTAGGGGTTCCCACAAGTTACTAAAGATAGCATATGTACAATTACACAAGACACCGAATTTTGCAAAGGATCAGTTAACATGGTAAACTGCTGAGCTTCACATCCTGTAAAATCTATGCAGTTCCTGAAAACAATGCTAAACAGTATTTTTTGCCTTCTTCCCTTAGATCTTTAGAAATAATTATTTAGATTTTAATTTAATATTTTGGAAAGCGGAAACCTGTGCCAAGAATACAATACTTCCTGCAATAATCCTGATATAAATCACTCAAATCAAGTGGATCCTGATGAAAAGAAACAAAAATTTAATTGAAATTAAATATATGAAGTAATAGGAATTACCAAATCAACACACAGGTACATAAAACCATCTCGACCAAAGGGGATTACATGCTGCAACTCCTCCATTACTAATAAGGGACTGGAAAATTGATAATGCAAAGCAGAAAACTCCCCTGGAAGGCAACCTCACCATCTGGCTTATTTCAAGCCCAAAGGGAATTAAACAATAAAGGATAATAATTTTCCAGCAGTAATGGAGCAGTGTAGAGCAGGGGACAAGAACCAGGCACAGCTGAGAGACTAATGTTTATGAAGCATTTTTGTAGCACAGTTCTTTATGTCTTCTTGCAAACACCAAGCCTTAGGGAAGTGCTACAATTAACCTTGTCTTATAAATGAAGAAATTTGAAGTATACTAGTCATTTCCTCAAAGAAATCAAGTGACCAATTAACTAAGTGAACAACACAGTGCAGAATTAATCATTTCTAGAACTGATGTCAGAATCACAAAAATACACTCCAACAGAAGTTTCTGTACTCCACCCCAACTTTGTGAAGCTTTTGAACTTCCAAATGTATTAAATTCCACATAGTGATGGTGCATTAACAGAATCTTAATTATACAGTTTTAAATTACTTCATCTAATCAATAACCTACTGATACTGTTTTTGAGGAATTTGTTATGACAAACTGAAAAAAAGCAAGAATCTAGGATTTGCATTTAAAATTCTTCAATGGTCAATTTTATCAGAAGAGACTATAAACTTCCTTACTAATCTCAAGATTAGACCTATATTGAAAAACTGCACAATAAAATATATGATTGCAAGTGTGCAGTATACTGTCTGTGTGGGACAATAAGCATCATCAGGTTTTGCCTTATCAGCAAACTGCTAAGCATTCCTGGCTAGAAAGAAAGATATGGAATATTTGGTCACCATACTTCTCTACTGTAGGTTTTCCACTTGTTTTTCTCTGATGCAAATATTACTGGCCATGAGACAGAACAGTGAGATGGAGCACTCCTCAGCTGGAGCAAAGAACTTGATAACCTTCCTTTCATCATCTTTTTCATTAACATACTTTTAAAATATGAATACCTCTAAGAATGCAAACCACAAAATCCTATAAAATTCTCGTAGTTGCACAGGCATGACTTAAGATTAAATTATTATAAACATAACAGAATGATCACTATTTCATTTTACTTCTCAGTGTCTAAGATGTATTGCACATGAGTTGCACATAATTATAAGGGGTTTTTAGCTTCTGAGCACTGTTTTCATCATGACTGCCTGCTTTCCTGAACAATTTAAAATGCCATCAGCCTTTAGAATACAACCAGATTAATCAAAGTGTCCTTGGATTATTATCATATGAAGTTTGCATATATGTTAGCATAAGCTTTTATTCTACAAAATCTATGTAATTCCCCCAAGTCAGGTAAGATGGGATAGGCTCTAAGGTATAGCAATCCTTAGATGAATATAAATCCTTCCTACTTTTTGTTGTCACAATAAAAACATAAGCTCTTCTGCCAAACTCCAAGAAAGAATAACTACCAGCAGCAGATTTCAGTACATATTCATTTTGACTTCTGAAAAATCAAATTAAATAAATAGAGTTTGCCTATCCAGAAATGCATTCAGCTATTGAAACTAGTATGTGTTTTTCATAGGTAAAAAAAAGCTATAGAAGAGTATAAATCCTCATTTTGGATTTAAAATAAATCCTCTACATATGTATGCAACCTAGAATCAAAATTAGTAAGCTTATGGATTCATGTAAAGAAGCTCTACTCTGAAACAGGCTTGCAGTTTATGTGCAGTCAATCGGCCAGAACTGGAACATGCAAGAAGGGCAGAACAAAAGAGCCCCAAGCACAAGAGCACAAGATGGAAAGCAGAAGGAGAGGTAAAAAGGGGAAAAAACACCACCCCACATTTGCACAGACTGGACTGCATAACAAGCTCAGCTGGTGTGAATTAGTATAAAAGCTCCTCCAACATTAGTGAAGCTGTGCCAATTCAGACCAGATGAGATCGAAGCTGTCACTAGCCAAATGGTAAAAGAAAAAAAAAATCAGCCCAGTTCTTATTTATTTCAAAATATACCGTTGGCTTCACTGCTACTGTTCCTAGTTTCCTGCAGCATAAGTACGAGAAGAAACAGAAATATTGTATTTCCACAGTTCTGCATATAAACATCTACTGACTGCACAACTATCCAACACTGTCCTGTAACAACACTTCAGATCAGATGCAATTCACCTTATTTCAGATTCACAAAAAACACCAGAGGGTCAGGACAAAGAGCTGTAATTTTTATTAGAAGCCCTATGAATGGCTTTGGAAAATTTCGCCCTTAAAGAAATAAAAAAAAATTCAAAGCTTGTAAACACATAGAGTAAACCAAGAAGAGCAAGACCAGGCCAGCACCAATGCCTTCCCCAACATGAGGAGATGAAAGAAAGTTTGGACCAGCATCTGCACTTTGTCCCTCTCTAACTTCTCAACAGAGTCTAGCCATGATGCAGTTCTGCACAGCTGACACTAACCTAATCACAGCACAGAAAAGAAGCTGAACACATTAAAATCACTGCTCACATTGTTCATGCATTGTTTTAGCTTTACTAAATTTACAGTACATTCAGACAATCCTTTCAGATGAACAAAATCACCCTTTCCTCTCCCTGCCTTGCTGATAGAGACTGCAAGGTTGTCTCTGTGGTGCACAAAGGCTAAAGGTACCCAGGCCACCTCCTGAACAAGCTAATTCTGCTTGCTAGTCAGATCAACAGGAAGCTGCAGAAAGAACAATTTATCCCACTTCTTTCTTGCTGAGGGAAACTAGCCAGCTCTGCTGCACCTAGTCGGCGGCCAACATATACTGAGGCTTTACTCATCTGCCAAGACTGCAGAACACACCTGCCTCTTCCAGTGACCCAAAACCCGGTGTGCTATTCCCCAGTCTTCTGCTCCTATCACTAATCTCAAGATAAACTAATCACTATATCAGCTTTATTGAACCAGCTTAAACTGGCAAACCTGCCAGCTAGTATCACAGAATCACAATTGTGTACTGATCCTCACAAATTTTTGACCTCAAAATTCACAGTCACGCAGACATGCTATGATAGGAAAACCGTAGTGTTTGCCTTTATCAATCTCTCCTCCCTTTGAATCCACATAGTTAAAATATGAAACGAAGGTGAATTTGCACAACTGCACTTCAAGCTATGCCCACAAATAGTTATGAAGATGCACTGTTCTCTGCCCTTAAACTGCTCTGCATTCTATGAAGACTGCTAGAAAAACCGAAAGACTACCAGAGTGAAATGTAGACAAAAACCTACATGCAAAACATCTCCCACTCCTCGTAGCCAGCACTGAAAAGAATAGATGTTTTCACCTGCATTGTAAAGTTACTTCGGCTTGTCCACATGTGACAAAAAGGAACACAGTACCAGGAGGTGATTAGAGGAAAAAAAGTATTATGTTGCAGAAAGACTGCCGATAATATCAACTTTTATACTCTTTGACTGAGCCAAGAAACATACACTTGGGTCCTCAATATCACTATGGGGCTCTTCTATGTATTTGCCATAGTTGATACACTTGCTTTTTAACACCTCTATAAATTTGATTCAATAATAAAAAAGTAAGACAAGTGTAAATCCTCAATAAAGATCTTAAAATATCCCAAAAGCTTACACTGGTCTCTTAAGGTAGCATAAGTGTAGGCTTCACTGGTGAAATAAAGGCACAAGGCCATCACTCACGTTGTTAAATGGTGCTTGTCAAAAAAAAGCCAGTTCTGATTATTTCAACAATAGCAGCCAAATCCATCTGCTGCTCAGTGACCATCTAGAAATCACTTACAAGCTTCAAAGGACTGAGTTACTATTGCACATCCTCCAGATATATACCCAAAATCATTACTAATCAATTTTTATTTTGCAAGAAGTTTTCTTCGGCCATCTAACTTTAAAGCTCAGCTGAGTTACAAGGGTTTGTGGATGAATTTAGAGCAAAATGATGCTAGGGGGTACTTCCGAAGCAAACAGTAAACACTCTGCACCCACAGCTATCTTAGCTCTAATTTTGTGAGATTTGATTTTACTGTTCAGTAAAGTGTCTTCCACCAGGTGTGCTTTTGGGAGGAGCACAGACACAACAAAAAGCAGCTGCACATCATAGAAGCTCTGGTTTCATAAGCCTGATGGTTTCAAAATTCAGCAAATGTTTACTTTTGGACATTAGCTCACCTTCAGTCCTGCAACAAGAAGTGCCCAGCAACTGGGCATCACTGAAACTGATGATGGTCTGAGAAGGGTATAACTGCAGAGACTTTGCAGAAGTAGGATCATAATGATTTATAATTATCACACTCCACAGCAGACCTGATCACAGTGAAACATACATATATCAAAGCACCAAAGGAAAGAATTCTCTGAAAAACCTCTTGAGTTTATCTAGTTCAATGGCCCTGGTTCAAGCTTGGCCACCTAGAGCTACCTGCCCAGAACTGGGTCTAGCTGGGTTTTGAGTATCTTTATGGGTATCTTTATGAAAGACCTCAACCTGCTTTTGCAGTCAAAAGAAAAGTATTACTCTAAACAACTCTCAACTGCTCTTCCGTATCAACACAAAGAAGAGATGCAAATATTTTTAATCCATCTCTCCTCACAAAATAGGCACAAACTAAAGTTTCAAAAGAATAAACCATATCTGTTTTGGATGGGGTAGATGGAGAAAAAAACATGAGCAAACCTGCAGGTACCCTAAGTCCACGGATTTATAAGAGACCATGATAAATGTGTGTTGATTATTTGCTTAATACATCTAGAATGTATTTCCTCATTTATGCAAGAGGATGGTATTGGTTTTTTCCACACAAAGAAAGATCCTCCATTGGGACTCATAAAGGCAGTAATATTTTAGGAAGCTACTATTACACTAAGAATAGTAGAGATTGTCTTGCATTTTCTTGTTCACAGCTTTATAATTAACAAAGTAAAAATGTAGGCTGTTATGTTTGATGGAGGTTTCCCCAGAGAGATCAAATAATCCACAGCAGCAACAGCATTCTATAATTCTGAATATAATTATAAGAGTGAATTTCTTTTTATGGTGTAAACAGTCATAGTTAAGTAGATGGGTCTTAGTGATTGCCACTTGCATTTCTAAGGACACTTGCACAAAAGTTGGGCTGTTCTCTGCCACATCTTAGGACACTTACTAAAGTAAAGCTGTTATTAATACTGGGGTTCCACAGGGTTCCATTCTTGGGCCAGTCCTGGATGCAAGACTTCAAAGAATATGAAGTAAGTTTGCTGACAATACTAAATTGGGAGGAGCTGTCAACTCCCTTGAGGGGAGAGGACCTTCAGAGAGACCTCAACAAACCAGAGAGATGGGCAATCACCAACTGCATGAAGATTAACAAGGGGAAGTGCCGGATTCTGCGGGGCAACTCTGGTCCTGTGTATAGGCTGGGGAATGAGAGGCTGGAGAGCAGAGCTGTGGAAAGGAATCTTGGAGGCCTGGTGGATGGAAAATTGAATATGAGTCATTGTGCCCTGACAGGCAGGAGGGGAAGCCGTGTCCTGGGGGGCATCAGGCCCAGCATTGCCAGGGGGGCAAGGGAGGGGATTGTCCCGCTCTGCTTGGCACTGGGGTGGCCTCGCCTCAAGTGCTGGGGACAATTTTGGGCATCATAGTATAAAAAAGACATTGAGCTATTAGAGAATATCCAAAGGAAAGTCACAAGGATGGTGAAAGGTCTGGAGGGGAAGCCGTATGATGAGCAGCTGAGGTCACTTGGTCTGTTCAGCCTGGAGAAGAGGAGACTGAGGGGAGACCTCACTGCAGTCTGCAACTTCCTTGTGAGGGGAGAAGGAGAGGCAGGCACTGATCTCTTCATTCTTGTGACCAGTGACAGGCCCTGAGGGAATGGCCTGAAGCTCAATTGGGGGAGGATTAGGTTGGATATCTGGAAAAGGTTTTTCCCCCAGAGTGTGGCTGGGCACTGGAACAGGCTCCCCAGGGAAGTCGTCACAGGACGAAACCTGTCTGAGTTCAAGAAGCACTTGGACAATGCTCTCAGGCACATGGTGTGATTCTTGGGGTAACCTGTGCCAGGAGTTGGACTCGATTACCCTCATGGGTCCCTTCCAACTCAGCATATTCTATGATTCTATGAATAATTCATGACATATTAGCAAATGCACGTTTATAGTTAGGGGTACTTTATATCAACATTACAATGCTGAATCTGGTATCAGCACTGCAAATTTAAGGAATGTTAATCAGAAAAATGAGAACTGAACAAACCTGTACTCAGAAACATGTTTTTCCAAAATTTGATCCTTTTAACCACAAAAAAATAAAATAAGATCTCTGCTATGCTTAGTGGAGCTGACTGTGTGATCACATACACAACAGTGCATATTTACACAGAGACAGATAGATAGATCGATAGATGTATATACACCACACAAAGACATACAATCTTTCTGAACTACTATTTTTTGAGTTATAAAGAAAAAGCTTTTTCAGCTGAAATGGCTGATAACTAAGTATGCTGATGAAACACACTTTGGATCAAGGCTTAGGAAGGGTGCTTTAGAAAACACAGTACAGTACAATAGCTGAAAGGAGCAGCCTGAAGAACATTGCCAAGAAAGGACAGACAATACTCATCTCCTGATGGCCTAAAATAGCACTAAACATCAGCCCATGCCTCAGGCCTTTGAGGTATGAATTGAGGCTACTACAGAGCAAGAAAGTAGTGCCAGCATTTCTCCCTCAACACTCAGGACCAACATCAAAGACGCCCAACATCTGCTATGGTTGCAGATACCACAGAAGCTCCTCTCAGCCTGTATCTCTTCAAGAAGATTAAATTTTCTGTCTTAGCCACACAAAGCTGAAAAGCTCTTTCCCCACTACAGCTCTTCTTCATAGAGAAAAACCTTCCTACACAATAAGATTCTACACCCTGAACATCCTTCCACCTTGAAGTTGTATCACCTGCCCTTCTCTCATGATTCACCTCACCTAAACCCAAACTGCTGTCTGGAGAGAGGTAGTGGCACAAGCTGAAAGCACAGACATCAGTTACCTGTATATTAACACTTTTCATTTTGCTTGATCCCTCTACTCTTTAACAAACATGTACAATAATGAAATTGGGTAATACAACAGCTATCAAGACCCTCCAGATTTTCAAACATATAAAAATCTCTAAACACACATACAGCTTAGCAGTACACTCTTTAACATGTAATATAAAATCTTTTTGAAGTATGGTCATGTATCATGACCATACTTCAAAAGAAAGGTAAATCACCTCTTGTTCGCATTATTTGCACAGGAAGTTTTGGATTTGGGCTGCTCAGAAAGAAGAATCTTCTCATCATGGGCACCAACAGTAGGAATCAAGGATTAAAAAGTATGGCCTTCTGACCTCTACCTCTTTTAAGTACTAATAGCTAAAAACTCAAGAGCACATAAGAATGAGATGGTACTGCAGGATTCCAGTTACATATCCCCAGTAATATCCAATGCTGTTGTGCTGCCATTACCACTAAAACAGTAACTCATTACTCATTTTCACTACTCAGGTTTCTTACCACACAACAGACACAAAATGCAAGATTTTCTTGCATGAGTTTCTTCTGTTGGAAATGAAGAAAGCATGTATGGTTCTGTTCATCTTTCCTGTCCTGATTCCCACTTGGGAAGCAGCTACGTAAACATGACAGCTTCAAGGCTCCCTCGTCTTTTAATCAGCTTCTGGGGCAAAATTTGATGACATGACTAAATATAAACATTTCTGATAGGGTCAGGTATGGAACAATCCAGACCAGGAGAGAGGTGGGAGATAACCCTGTAAAACAATAATGCAGAGAAGATAGTAAAGCAAGGCAGTCAGATTCTACCTTGATCTTCCTCTTGAGACCAAATGCCATGGGTAAAGAAAAGAGCTACACTCTCATAAGCATCACCTTACTTGCTCTCTTCTTCTGTAACATAAACCCCCTCTTTTCCTTGAGCTCCATTTAGGACAGTGGCCACAGAGGAGGACACAGCTGTCAGGCAGTACTGTATTTGCAAACAGATCACAAAGATCACACATTTAAAGGTTTCTTCTCTCCGAGTATTCTAGAAGAAATATATTGATGTTTTAGATACTATTTTGTTTTGCTTAAGAATAAACTTGTAGGAGAAAAAAAATGCATCAAAGGTAAACAATCATCAGATTTCCCTTTATTTAATTGGGAATATCTGTGAGCAAAATTTATAGTGCAATGTTCTTGCATCACGTGTGAATGTTTGACTGCATGCAGTTATGCTTCTGAAACAGTGTGAATAAAGAACACGAGAGGAGAACAGAGTATTCAGCAAACACCTAAGGAAACCATCATATCAAATTCTGATTCATCTGTAAAGGAACTATGCTACACTGACAAGTATAATTACACATTATGGCTTAATTAAAAATGCTCTTAACAATATAACAGAAAGTGTCTGTGCTCTTCTGTTGACAGTGGCTGTGCATATTATACAGAGACTAGAACTGGTGTGCCCAACCTGCAGAGTTCAGTACATTTTGGTCTTTTTGTTAACCTGTTATTCACAATTATGCTGGGTTTGAGGCATTATCATATAATAAAACCAGCAACCGAACAGTATCCAGGATCAGTGGTCATTCATAGATCCAATAATTTGAGAATGTTCAGCAGATTACATGGAAGCACAAATGTATTAATAAGAACAATTCACCACAATTTTTGTACATAAAAAATGGTTAAGCAAAGGATTGAAATATTTCTGAAACTCTCAGGGCTTTTTTTTTTTTTATCCTTGAGACTGCAATGTAGCTAATTTATTATACACATTTTGGCCAATATTTATACGCAAAATGTAAAAAATGCCATCTTGGTAGGAGTCAATAAATAATATTGCTATTCCACCATCCTTACAAAACTGTCATACAACATCAATACTGTCAGTCGACACTGTCAAATTTTGAAAGCATCTCTTTTTTTTTTCTGATTGGTTAGTACTACTGCATTTTACAGAAAAAGGTTAGCCAGGTCAGATTTCAAAGATGACCAGCTCTTAAGATAATCTGAAACTTCAAGCAGCAGAGAACAGAGACTGTTAAAGTGTGTAGCCTGCAAAATAAAATCCTTTGTTGAGAATACAAAGCCTTTTTTCAGTATGAAAAAGTACAAAAGCATACAGTCTTTAAATATACATTTTGCCTCAGCTTTACTCCACAAAGGTGCTCTTCAGCACCAAGAGCACAGCCAATAATTTGTTGTTACAACCTGACTTTCCTGGTATGGTCTTGCTTTTGAACTTCTAAAAGTGTTTTAAATTCCCAAACAGTCTTGTCCCACTTCAGGCAGTCTGTTCCGTTTTTGGAACATAATTACTAAAAATAGCCTTAATTAGCATTATATAACAGGAATGAAAAAAAAATCAAAAATTCAAAAGTAACAGCTCTGTAAATTTTGGGTATTGACTGAGAAACAGTAGAGCTGATCCATCGACAATCTCTGAAGCAAACTGCCTGACGAGCAACATTAATTTCAGAATCAATCAGAAACTGTTTTTTTAATTAAGCATATGTAAATAACAACACTGAATATTGAGCTATGGCAAGCTATGGAATAGGAAGATAAGAGGAGAAAAAGAATTAACCAGCTAGCATCAATATATAAGATGTCTTCCTCTCTTTCCCACCAAGTATCCATGCTGTGTTGCCTTCTCCAAGAGTAAAGAACAGTGTATCCAAAGCATTTTCATGCTGTCTTAATTGACATTGCCTAAGTGCTATATTTCTAGCCCTGAAAAAGTGCTTTTCAAATTACTTGTTGACTGGATAGAAACGATGAGACCTATCACATTTGAAGGTCCAATCTGCTTGCACGTATGTACTAGAACTACAGCAGGTCCGCATAAGTATTCCTCAGTACATAATGAAAAAAACATCTTCCTGATGCCAGGAACTATAATTTTGGAGTAAAAGAACTTCTAACCCTTAGAATGTATTCTATTTGTTCTAATTGATGATTATCATTTTTACTTATGTAGATAAAACTGTGCTGGAGTGATTGATTACTCTGAACAACTATCCCTCATCCCTATTAAAATCTTAACCCTTGATAGTTGCTACAAGTTAATTACCACAATGGGGGCCATCATTCCACTAAGGTCCATTCTTTCAAGGAATGGTAGAGAAATAGGTCATCTGTCATTTTTCATGTCCCTTTTCCCTCCCTGATATTACCAACTTTTCTCCTGCTAGTATCATCCATCTTTATCTCCAGAAATACGTCTTGCACAATTAAGGATGGTGCATTATCCAGTCAATCCGCTTCCAAGCCTGAAACTAAGACTGAATGCAATCTGACTCAGAACGCAGAAAATGTGAGAGTGCAAGTACGTCCTAAAGAGCACCTCCGTGAGCAGACACATCATACATGGAGTACTTGTGGATCTCTTCTTATTTCAGACATTCCTGAGTGAAAAGCATTAGGTATCCTCTATTACCTGATACCATCTCCTTCACAGAATGGCTACAGTGGGAAGAGACCTCTGGAGACTGTCTAGTCAAACCCTTCCTGCTGAAACCAGCGTCACTTAGAGCAGGCTACTCAGAACAATGTCATACAGCTGGGCTTTTAATATCTCCAAAGAGAAAGGTAGAGTTTTTTCTCCACAAATGTAGCATCATGTATTAACGTCCTGAATTACCCCAGCAGTGTGGCCAAAGCCCACCAATCCATGAAGTCACCACAACTCAAGCTGGACCAAGGAAATGTCCCAAAAGCATGCTAGCCCACTCTGAAGAATAAGCTGCTTGGAACTGCTACTTGGTCAACTCATGCAGTAATCAGGAGAGATAAAAATACAAGGATCAATAAAGAGAACAATCTATGCTTGTTAGGTAAACATAGAAACACTGGAATAGGAAGAAGCAGAACTGTAAATAAGTGAAACAATACAACAAACTCAATTCTGGCTGACATTCTCTACTTCATTTCTTGGTGTCAGAAGAAGATTTCTCCCATATGCCTAAAGCTGATGGTTTGCTCTGGCAAGTGTTCTTACTGATGGAACAGTGCTTCAGAAAACTATGCCTTGTTCTGGGTATAGTCAACAATTCATACCTTTACTGAAGGACCTATGGAAAACAAATAGAAGATCAAAGGAAATCTTTGACGTCTTTTATGATTGTCTTTGGAGTTTCAGATCATGCCTCTCTTAATTCCCTACTAACTTTGGAAACCTCTTAAAGTAATGATATTGCTGATGGCAGCATGTGTGAAACTATATTAAGCTTGAAAATACATCTCTTTGATGAATGAAAAGAGACCCTGAAGTGCTAATTCCTCCAGCATTCTTTTCTGCTCATTTACCATTTCTCAAGAAGCTGACTGAAGAGCAGCTAGGAAACACTGAGTTGTTACCACTCCGCAATCCACATCCAGGAAGAGCTTCTGGGACAGCTTGCTTTACACGTTCTGATTATTTTATTAACATAAACCTTTTAAAAATTAGGCATGGCCACTAGAATCCAGTTTCCCTTTTCATCATTTCCTGAATTTAGTTAAGATTTATAAATACTTTATGTGGGCTCTCTTCAGTGGGGGCGTTCCTTCGCAACTCCAGTTCTTTGGCAGTACAAAGGTAACTTCTTTTGCCTCTGGTAATGCTTTATAAAACACACCATCTGGAAAACTGAAACTTGCACCTACCTCACTGTCTCACTATTACACTCTGGAGTTGTGTAATGGGAGTGAAATCCCATTAATGCCAAAAATGGGAGTGAAGAGCACAGGGTCAAACCCAAACTCTATTTCACTTGTCACCTTCTTTTTCCCAGGAAGCTAAAAGAAGGCTGCTTGTTAAATCCTCCTAAACAATGTATTTGTTCTCCTTTTTTAACTATAACCATAGCCCAGAATGACAATTTTGAATGTACGACTCATGTTAAAACACATCTTGAAGCACCTACAGGTAGTTTCATATATACACCTCTGGTTTTTCTCCTTCACAGCTTTTATTTTGGGGTTTGAGTTTTGCTTTTAAGAAGCAAAGGGTCTAGGATGAATAGATCCCAGATCTAGAAACACTTCAGCAGGGTAAGGATTAAGTTTCCAAATTTCTAAACCAGAAATAAAGAAAATGTCTTTCCATGCTGCCAGCTCACTTAGTTACACCAAGTCTTTCCATATTTAGCTGACTTGGTTTTTTTCTCCCAGATTCTGACACGAGAATCTACAGCTTTCAGAGGTTTAACAAGTGATGTTTAACTCTTGTCACAGTCTGAAGATATGGCTTAGAAGCAGAACCAAAGAAAACTAACCCACGCCTAACATTTTAAAGCATCTTTTTTCAATTGGCATCATCTGTGATGTCTTTGACTACAACTTGCAATGCTTCTAGAGAGGCAAGTAGAGCTGGAAGCAGCTGTCTGACCCAGGCAGTAGGCTTCAACTGACTAGTTTCCTCCAAACACTAAAATTTCAAAACAAAAGTTTTAAGTACCAGGCTGCAGTAGTGAGCAAATTCTGAAAAATTGACATATATTAAAAATGAACACTGTGGAATCTATTTGAAATGTAGTTTTAAATTTACAGTCAGCTTTTTAGGTTTTTAAATAAGGAACCAGCAGCACCACAGTTTTCTGCACTGAACTGAGGTTCTGAACACAGAGCTGGCTAAATTGCACACCTGGCAAATGGAGAGGGGAGCAAAGAGCAAAACACAGAAACACACGAGAGCTGTGAAACTACTCCAGATCACATCATAGACAGCATTTCAACGCAGTTGCTGAAACAACAGCCTCTTCCCTCTTTCCAAAGGCCTGTCACCGGAATATTTTCCCAAGAAAAGGGCCTTTAAGCACACATGTGTGACAATGCAAGTTAGTTGCTCGAGGAAGCTTTTTTAAAAAAAGTTAAATGGCTCTCAAGTGAGTCCAGATACTGCATTCTCTGCTGCTCCAGCACTCAGACTATATAAAGCAAATATTACATATGCTTTGCTAAAAACTGTTCAAGAAAATCCAGATACTGCAGGCAGTTCTGATTGTCTTTATTACTGCAATGGCCTGGTGGAAAGGGATGTCCCATACGGGACTGCTGACCCATCTTGCCGAGTACTCCATAAACAAACTCTAAGCACTCCAAGGAGGTTACAGCCTAAATAGATGAAAGAAGCATTCTTAATCCCATTTTTCAGATGAGGAATTGAGTCATAAAGTGATATAATACATGCTCCATAAGGGTGGTGAGGCCCTTTCTATGTGGTACTTGACAGTCCACCAAGGATGTTTTATCTCTTGGTGCTCCATCATCCTTCACTTTTTGGAAGTGCCTAAGAAGCAAATTTCCCTCCCTTTACAGGAGCAAAACAGCTCCTGCAGCACCAGGGAACCAACTCCCATTAGACACAGAGCATCACAAAACTCAAACATCTCAGGACAACTTGCCCTAAATGACCTAAAGTCACATAAAAAAGCCACCGACTTTCTGACTCTTCACCCACAACATTGCTATGGTTTTTGTGCTATTTCTTGAGTAATGATTTTCACTCTTGTGAAAGTTGACCTAACTCTTGTGTATAAGCTAAAAATTACTGAATAAGTTGTGAAGGGATGGAGGAGATGGAAGATGCCATCACTTAGGTGAGCTGCAAATCGAGGTACTGTTTGTGTCCTTTAAAGATGGTGCATTTAAAAAAAGGTCAGTGTAGTACAAAGAAAATGTCATTTTTGCAGCATTACCTTCTGCGTTATTCTTTTGCCATTTTGCATTTGTCCCACGCCATTGACATACTCTGTTTGAAAGTTTCAACACTGCCAAAACAGCCACAATCAGCAATCCAAGACAAAAACAAACAAAACTGTTACTTAGAGAGAGTTAAAAGATCTGAAAGGATTACACAAACAACCTCTTCGCTTGTTTCTGTAGCTCTGATGATTTGTCTGCCCGGAAAGGTAGAAAAAAGTTATAAAATAAATATTTCAAAAACAAGTCAAATTAAAAAGCTAAGCATTCAATGATTTACATTCAGCTTGTTGCTTTGGAACTGCTTCTACTGAGGATTAAAATCCATAAATTTCAGGAGAATTACTCTTGATTTTCAAGCATGCAAATTAAATAGCTGCATCCAAGATCATCTTTGATCCCTCTGTTACTAAGTATGATTATCTTCTTCATCAAGAACACAAGAATTTCTGGTTCCTGCTCCGACAGTAGTTTTAACTTCTTACAACCCCATTAAAAAATATCAGAAAAATAGCAAATTTGCTTTTTGAAAACGAAGCTGCAGTAATTAGGCATATGATTTCTAAATTGGAGTCAACTTCACCAGGATATATGGAAATAGAAAGAAGAAAAGCAATTTGATTCCAAATGAAGCAATGTCAAACAAATTATTGGGTGGACAGATTTCTAAATACTCCATTCAAATACTCAAATTCTCTATTCTTGGGAAATGCAAAATGTAGTGAAAAAAGGATTTTTCTGATTTTTTTTTTTTTTAAGGACATATAATTTCTCAGATCCCAAACTGAGACAGATTGGTACATTATACTGAGCATTTAAGAGATATTAAGGGAATTGAAAGAATTTTCAATGATGCTGGTGACATTCATTTTCAATGTTAATAACCTATTTACTATGATAGCAGCTTAATAAGCTTTTAACTGGCAGAAGTAGAATTACACTACAATTTGGCATATTACCATTATGAAGAAAAAACCCCACAGTTCCTTGCCCTCATCATTCAAATATTTTTAATCTTTATTTTAGGGAGATAATTAGGAGATATTTTCTCTCCTTTTTCTACCTACACAGGAAAATTCCAATCCCATTTCTTAGGCTCCAAAATCTACTTGGGCATTGCAACAGGTGCAACCTGCCTGTTATCTTTGCAAACTTACAATCCAGAGTAGCCTTTTCTGTCTGGTTTTCCCTCTGCACAAAGTCACAAATACTAAATATCACTGTTACGGGACATATAGGAAGTTCAAGCTATACAAAATAACTAGTCTATCCCTCTCCACTAGAATTCGAGTGTTCGGTTCTTGCCAAGCAAAAAGTCCACCTATCTTTGAAATCCTGATGTACGTAACATGGTTGGATCGAGTCTCCCACTTTTCCTATGTGACTTGCTCTTATTGTTTTACAAATCTTGTTGCAAAAGATGGAAGTACAAGCAGCACCTCTGTAAGACACTACCACCATCTACTTCACCAACCTAGACAGAATGGTCCATTTTACTGGAGACAGCCTATCACCTCTGCCAACTGTCTAAAACATCTCTGCCACGAAGAGAAACCACAGTACAGGAACCACCACAGCACTGCTTTATTTATGGGAAAGAATTCCTTTCTTTGGGTGATCAAAAATAGCATTTTCCCCTTCTTGCTTCCTTTGTGCAACTCAGCACGCATACCACGTAGGGAATGCTAGAAGCATGTATGCCAAATGCTTCCTCTTAAACTGAAAAAGAAACATCTTTCCTTGTCCTGGAAGTGCAATCACTTATTTTCACAAAGATTTTTGGAAAGTATTTCAGGAGAGAACTAACATGGGTTCATTCAAATTGGCGTTTCAGTAGCTGTATCTTAAAATGAAAAATATCAATCAAGAAAACTTTAAAATGTTTGAGCATTAGACATTTGTATATCCTACACATCTGTTCATTATACTAGTTTAATACTAGCTTAAGAGTATTTCTAATTTTTTTCCATGAAATTTTAGAGCATATTAGTAAGGTCATGATGAAAGTTCCCTACATGGTGAAGCTTGATGTGGAATGTTTTCTAATTGTTCTGCATCAGATTGTTTCTGAACATATTTTTATATGTACCGATATTATAAATAAAAGTTAATTCCCTTTTACCTTTTACAAACTCCCTTTACCAGGACCCCCTGCATATTGCAGAGAGCCCATACATCTGAGACAGGCATGAGGACAGCTTCTAGCATCACTCTGGTTTTGGGGCAAGAAAAAGCTTGATTTGGTTTTGGCTTCCCTGAGGAAAACACAAAGGGTATCAATCGCTGCCAATTTTTCCCAGGGGACTGGTGACATGCTCAGCCTGCAAATACAAACGCATTTCATATAAGTCACTAAACAGCACCCAGGGAGTGAATTTTGGTCACTACCTACCTGGGCCAGGTGCAGACTGGCCTAAGGGTGAAACGCTCTGGACCCAATTAGTAATCCCCTGAACCACAGACGCCCCTGGCTCCTTATTTGTCATAACCCTGATATCTATCAGAAAATTGAGAGGAATCAGTACAACAAACAGAAGAGGTGTTTATGTTTCCTATTTCATTTTCAATTACAGAAAATCTCTGGCAGGGTTACAAGTCCCTTTTGCACCATAACAAACTGTTACTCCTCTAGTGCTTAAACTCATACTGAGGAAAGAAAACAAACACCATCAAGTTTTGATTACACAGACAAGGAAAAAGACAAAAGCCACAGTACAGGTGACTGGACACTACAACTCTGTGCCTTGCACAGACACATTGCACTGGACCCAAAGTAGTAATGGAAATTCTCCAGGGCATCAGAACATACTTGACAGTCCTTCTGGTCCTTCACTCTTACTGCCTATCCTTGTCCAGCCAGAAGTTAGGTTTTCTCAGTTACCCAATGGAAGAAGTTCTACGGCATATTGTAGAGTAATCTACATTATTATGCTAAGTCATAGGTCTATAAAACTTTGAAAGCTACTATTGAAGATATCAAAATAGGCACTGAGCTGAGCTGTGATTTAAATTCTTTCTAACTGCAGTATAATTATTACAATGATTTATGAAGAGGTATATACCCCAAACAAGACAGTTAAACTACTGCAAAGCCATTATTAGAGATGCTGAAACAAGGACAGGCATAGGAAAATGAACCATTACATTTTTAGGACTAAATCTACAACAAGAGTTTGCTCAAGGGTTGAAAGAACTTCTTAAGTTGCCTCATGGTGAGCCAGCATCAGTTTCAGGCCTTTTAACCCAAGAAGTCTTGATCCCCTGTGGCTCCTGTGTGCTGGGAAGACGCCTGGACCTCCTTGGGGAAGCACTCACCAACCCAATCCCCATTTCACTTCCCTCCCACTCACAAGAAGCAGAGGCCAAAGCTGTGTTCCTGAGAAGACACGGGCACTGCCTGCACGCCGCCAGCACCCCGAAGGAGGCAAGCCACGTGTTAGTCCTTTTGCTTCCCCATCCGCTCAGAGAGCGCGTGTGACCCACGTAAGGCCAAAGAGAAAGACCCTGCTATGCTTCTCACAGCAAGCAAGCTGAGCAAGGCACCCAGATGAGCCTCCCAGGAGGAGCATCAGGAGTTCCAATCATTTTTTTTATGGAGAGGTGCATCTGAAGCTCTCCTTTCTGCCACTGGAAACCTTCCCCCAGTACCATGGGAAAACAATTCTGTTTCACAGCAGCAATGAAAGATGAGGAGAAAAAGAAATGTAGCAGAAAATGAAAGGCTATGAAAGTTGTGGCACAGACAGGGAATGAGGAAATTATCATAGCATCTGAGACAAAATGAACTAGCTGTAATGTGAAAGGACAGAGATAAAAGATACTATAAGAGAAACTAGCACAGCAAGAGGTGTTGATGCAAAAGAATGGATGGGGTCAGTCAATGGATATCTAATCAGATTGTTAGCCTCCTATGACAGAGATAGGGTACACTACATAAGGCCCTAAATATAAACTGTTCAAAACTTTCAGACAGAAAGAGACCTATTAGAGAGATACGCCACAGTTTCATGCAGTCTGGGTAAAAAAAAATTTAAAAAAAATTTCACCACTAAACAAATTACGTAAGTGCAAGGTTGCAAAAAGAAAAAAAGTATTACCACAAATTGGTTTAGCTGTACAAGATTTATCAAGTTAAAATAAAGTATGTTTTCAGGCTACATTCATTCGAGCTTCAATTATATCAAGAAAGGCACTGAAATAATCAAATTACGGAGCCCCAAAAGCATTTAATAATCACAAAAATGAAGCAGATGCACTAATAAAATTAACATTAATAAACTAGGTCAACACTGAGAAAAGAAAAGAGTGATGGACGAGGAAGAGAGCTCCACCCAGAGCTGCTCCTCCGGGGTGCCAGCTCTGGCGCTGCACTCCCCGCGCAGCGCTGTGCAGTAATGACTACAGATGATGCAGCTCTTTGACCTCTTTAACACACACATTGCTCACACTGTCTCCATAGAATCTCTGCTTGCTGCAGCGAGCATCCAAATGGTTCCTTAATATAGAAACCTGCGAGGAAATGCTCCCTCTATCAGTAGTTTATCAACCCTCAGATTAGGAAAGAGGGCCTTTAAGCCTCACAGGCTTATCTGCAGTGCAGTAGGAGTCTGAAGAGGCGAGCAGAGGACAGTCAGGCTCTCGAGGCATCCCATGATCTGTGGCTCAGGAGGTAATTTCAGCTTTCCTCACCACAAGTATAAACACCACCTGCTCACCTTGCCTAAAATGATTAGAGAGAATAAACCTGAATCCAGCTGTGTCACCCCTATTCTGTTGCCCCTTCCCAAAGCTGGGCAACCTTTTGTGTGAAAACAACTCCACAAAAATCAAAGGAATGAAGGGCAGTCCTCGAGACTTTGGCTCCTGGTGTTTTAACACATTAAACTCTATATACAGCGAATACTGAGGAGTGATGACGAGTGCTAGCTGAACCAGTAAACGCAGTGGAGAGACAGAACTGCTCTGTTCCACCTCAGAATCTGACCCACTCATGTTACAAAACAGATGCATAAATGATTACAGTGATTATGTAGAGGAGCAAGATTATGCAAGTGCTAAGCACTGCTGTTATAATACAGATACACAAACGAGTATAAAGGGGCCTAGGGATGTAACATTTCTTGTTAGCTTTCTTAGGAGGGTAAAGAAAGAATGAGAAAGAGAGGGCTGGATAAATGCAGTCAGAGGGAATTATTTAGGCAGGAAAGACAGAACTCCTGTCTTTCTGCCAAGTACTCCCTTGCTCACCTAGGGAAAGATCCAGCACAGCAGCAAAACCGCAGAGGTAGAAGCACAAAGGCAAAGAACTAAACTGTTCATTAAAACTCAGGACTGGAAAGAGCTGACAAGCAGTATAGTGCCACAGAAGATGATTCTTCTCAACTTTCTGGCACAGAAAAATCAGGAACAACTGCCATTAGGAAAAAAGGAGAGCAAAAAAACCTCAAGGATAAAGAAACAAAGTCACAGGCCAGTTCTGAAGAGCAGGGCGGGGTAGCAGAAATGCACAAAAGCTGTACATACAAGTGTGGTGAATTTGGAAGCTTTCTTAAAGGACAGTCTAACTGTTATTACAAATACTGACATTAAAACCACTACTTTTAAATCCTTCTCCTCAAAATGAAGGCTAATGCAAGATTGCAGAGACTCCAAGATGCCTTTGGATGCAAAAGCAGAACATTTAGTGATGTGCACAGAGGATAAACCACTGGCAGAAGCTCTAGCAAGTAATTCTAGAAACCAGGCTGGCTGCAGGCACAGTCTGTCATGTCATACTATTATGTGCTAGTACAGAGAGGAAAGGTCAGGACAATCATACAATAACCTGCAGAAAAAAAAAAAAGAAAAGAAAAATCAAGAACATTTAATTGTAATTAGTTCCAAGTCTGTTTATCGGAAAGCTCATGAACATGAACTTTTAGCCTCAGAAGTGAGAGCAAGCTCCCCAGGGGTGCAGGGGCCATTCCCACCTCATGCCCCCCAGCCTGTGCCCGGACCCTCCTCAGGTACCGCCCTGGCCCTAGGAAGTGCCAAAGAAGCCCACCCACACTCAAGCACCAGCCTTCACCTCACTGTGAGCTGCTGGGCAGGGAGCCCCAGGCTCTGGACCTGAGTGTCCCTTCTACTCCGTGGCTGAGGCAGGAGGTGACTGCTCCTCGGTCCCTCATCTCTGCCTCTCCCTGGCAGGTGCCTCAAGCACAGGGTGCCTCCTGCTCTTCCTCCTAGGTCTGCCAGCACAGCTTTTGTGGGTGACTGGCCATTAACCAAGCTCCACCAGCCTGGTCCCATCAACAGACCGTTTATCTACTGCCTCACACATCTCAGACAAGCCAGGGACCAGCCTGAAGGATAGGAAAAGCCTGTCATGGAAAGAAAACAAACTGCTGATGTCAGGGACCTTTTCAACCAGCAGAATATGGCTATGCCACTGAAGTACCCAGCTGAAATGGCCCTGAAACCCTCAGGGCAGAAATCACCTTGGTCCTATTCCAAGATGGCATGAGGGATCTTTTAGCAACAGAAGAAAATCCCTGTCCTATCTCTCTTTTCATTAAGAGTATCAACAGGTTTTAGGAGAAAGAAATCACTGGGATGCTACCCAAAGATTACACAGTATTTACTGGAATTACAGTACGTTGCCTCAAAGGGATATGAACTTATTCAGGCAACATAACAGAAGATCAGAAAGATATATTTTAATCCTCACCCAATATTTTCAGGGCTGCTGCTCTTGAAAGCACATATTCCTTGCCTCTTACAGAATGCATGGTCTGTATGCCAATATTATAAATCCACATTTTCAGCTAATTTTTTTCCCCAGTTTGAGGAATAATTTTAAATCATGGTTAAAATAGCACGTTTAATGTATGAAAATTCAAAGTAAGACATTTGCAGGTAACTTTGGTAAATTAGAAAAAATGGTGTTCCTATTCTACAAAAATTGCCAAAATCCCCCAATACTTCCTATCTTGAATTTCCCTTGTCCCCTGTAGCCTGAGCCTCCTAGCTGACTACTGCTGTCACAGAAACCCTCCTCTGTAGAAATTTTCTCTATTAAAGGAAAAGCTCATGGATAAATTAAGAATCAAATGCAACAGATTAAACACAGACTCCTACAGTACTGCTTTTACCCAAGCTTTCAAAGATTTCCTTGCCATTCCTCAACTTGCCCAAACAACTAAAAGGTTTGAAAGATTTATATGACCAAAGACTTTTCCTCAGTGATGCTGAATGCCAGAAGCAAAGCCTAAGGTGAAATACAGACATATGGAACAACTAGTTTGGACAGGCTTTATTATGGGCAGTTTGCTATATCTCAGTTGACTGCTCATATCCTTCTTGCTTGTATCCTCATAATGATGGCTTAAATACCTTGTCTTCAGAAACTACTAAAGATGCATTGTCAAGACATATAAATATTCCTGTAAGCTACTCAGACCAGTTTTCTGGATTTTTTTTAGAGGATGGTATACTGTTAGTAGGTAATTTATATATCTGTTTTACTGCAAGGTCTTCAGAGAATCAAACTGTCACTTGAGACTGTGGTAAACACCTAGAAAGGAGTAGGAGCCACCATAAATTTATTAATGTGCCATTGTTTATTGTCCTAACTTCTAGTAGTTCAAATAACATCTTGTGTCTAGGACAATGCACTTAGCTCAATTAAAAATCACTAAATCTTTTTTTATTAAGTTTTCAGCTGCCAGAAGTATCAATGGATTTTAGAACATCCTCTCCTCTTAAAAGAACATCTCAAGGATGAACCTAGAAAGGCTACATCAATTTTCCTTCATCTGAAACCTCTGGAGATAAATGTCACACATTTCTTTGCCAGGAGAAAACAAACAAACAAGCAAACAACATTTTCCCCACCTTCCTCCTGCTAAATGCAGCTTCTACAAATATTTTTGGTCTACAGGAGCAAACAGGTTGCCAATCCAGTATCCTTGCAGATCACCTAAATTAATGAGTGATCAATAAAACACCCCAAACCTAACAAAATATAGAAATCATTTAAGCCAAAGGGAGGAAGAGTTACGTGTGGTTTACATGACAGTGTACACGCCAGGACTGATCTCTGGGTATTTTTCACTTACACTATCATATCAATACAAAAAGTGCTGGGTTTCGTGCTCCTTAAGAGCCCAACAGCCTCCAACTCCTATTAGCTTGGAACCTGAGGGATTTTATATTACATATGTCAGTGAAACTAAAAGCCTCAAATGAACTTTCCAAAATTTAGGTAAAAAGCAAAACTAAACATTATTTTCAGTGTGCTGCTGCAGCAAGCAGGGGAAGAACCTTGGGCAATTCCTGTATATATGATTCTATGGTGTAGTCAATGGGAAAGCCAGTCAGGATACGGGACAGCACTGCTGTATTTTATAAGTAAGAGCAATTCAGTCATATCAATCAAACAAGTATGTGATAGAGACAAAACCTGAATGCTACTTATCTATCAACTAACTGATCTGCAAATCGCAACTTCAATTCTGCACTTCATTTTTATTAAAGTTGCTATTATTTTCCATCTTTAAAGAGATTAAACGCAGCTCTTTTGCTTCATTCACATCTTAAAAAGAGCTGAGCTGCAGAGCTTCATCTTTTCCAATACCTGCACCTTGCCTCTTTTGTCTAGCAACTTCAACCTCCAAACAGATGGATGTGAATCTTCCTAAAGTCATGTACACACAATACACCTGAAGTCTCAAAGCCTCCCTTTTTCATTCAAGTTTGACAGAATTCTCCTTTTTGCTGCCCAGCTCTTTTCGTTGCTTTTTTTTTTTTACATTGAAGTATCCAATGCTTTGGTATGATGTTACAGTACTCTGGGTCAGATCATGGTATTTTACAGCAGCTCCTTGAGACTGTCCAAGTAAGAGCAAAGAATACAGGAGTGGAAAAGAAGTCCTGTCCTCATATACTGTCACACAGGATAGTAAAATCATTCAGGATGGACGGAACCTCAAGATGTCATCTAATACAACCACGTGAGTATTTACATACTACTGTTTCTCTTGGGCTGATCCACCAAACAGTGGCATAAAATCTGTCCTTAAAAAAGTGAGTTTTTAAAAGCTTTTTTTTTTCAGGATGTTTTAGAAACAACATTCAGGAAATGTGATCTTTCAACCCTCATTATGGCTTAAAATGAAAAAAAAAAAATCAAGACATTTCATAACAAGAAGTGATTGAATATTTCAGAAATATATGTGTTAGCACAAAAATTTTCTCAGAAATCAACCATGTTCTTTTAGAGGTTAAAATTTTGAATAAAAATAACTTTTTCGGCTCAAACCAACATTTTAATGAGAAAATCCACTGGCAGTCCTAACCTTGCCCTGACAACTACTGTTTGCACCTAGTGGAAGCTGTGCATGTTTGGATGCATAGATGTTTCTGCTGATGTTTTGTAGCAGCAAAGCCCTTTGGGGGCCACTTATTCTCCTGTCTGTGGGCCTTCCAGCATCATTACATCTGTCAATCCAAAAATCCAAGCCAAGCCTGGCTGCCAAGCAATCAAGAGCACGTGCACACAGACACAGACTAATCGATACAGTTCTGACTGTAATGCCTTTATGAACAAAAGTAAAATACTAATTTACTCAGAAACTCAGGCTGCAGAATATTCTCCCTCATGGTCTGAACTTTTTACTCTTACACCTGCCTGGCCTCCTTAGAATGAACAAATATTTGTAGCTGATAGCTCAGCGAATTATGACAGGGCAAGTAATGAACGTAACAGCTACCAGAATATGATGTTAAAAAGGATGAGAGACATAACAGGCAGACCTGTAATCTTCAAAGCAGTTTTACATGGGAACAAACGAAAGCATCCAGGCCACACATGACTCGTCAGTTAATAACGCAATCACTTCTTGTTCTAATACTGCACTGTAGTACAAGCCAAACATTTATTCTGTGAGTCTTCTGGCAAAACTGTACAAACAACAATACTCCTCCTCCAAACATGACAGTTTTATTTCATGCTGTACGTGAATTAATTGAAATTCAAATTCAAATGCTTTCTGCATGCACAGTTGGAAGCTTGTCCTGTCTCCTAGCAAAGTGTGAGCTCTAGCAACCAAACACTACCATGCTAAGTTCTCAGATAAGCTAGGAAGGAAATTCCAAATAAATTATTTTCAAGACACTGTCTTTATTTTAAGCAAGGAAGAAGTATTTATGCAGTGAGTCCTTAGCTACAGACAAGCCTTCTTATGAAGGAAGAACTCACGCCAACATAAAGCTTCATTTATTTCTAGATATGAAAAAAAGAAAAAAAAATGCATAATGGAAAGCATGTCTTCCACCTGAAGCAGCTCTTAGGCTGTATGATACAGGGGCTGTATTATTTACCATTACCATTACCACTAAACTAAGCCAAAAGTTTATTTCAATATGTTCTACCTGTCTCTACCCTAAATGCCAACAAAGCTGGAGGGGAAGCCAAAGTTGCTGCTCATGTGGGAGGTAAATCTGCTGCACCAGCAGGGGTAAAGCTGAGCTGGGGCTGGTAGAGAAGGTCCTTGTGCCTGCTGAGGAGCACGAAGGGATAGAGGAGGGAAATGCTGAAGTGTAGGCTAGATTTCTCTTTTCTATGTTGCAAGCACAAACCAGGACTGGAGGAAACAATCATGATGAGGAGAGAGGGCTGCAAACCTACTCCCCCTGCATGTGATCAAAACACATGCTGCATTTAATGGTAGTAATGGAGATGAGATACTTATCCTCTTCTTATCTCTCCCTGCTTCCCATAAATCTGTCCCATGAATCCCCATGGATCTGTCCATCAGCAACAAGGACTCTAGTTTTAGAAAAACTGTTTGCTAACTCGTTACAACCAACCTGCACAAGCAGACAGGCCTGAAAAGGAAGTAAACTACCTACTCATTTAAAGTAAGGGTGGAATCTTTACCTAGATAATACCTGGTAAAAAACTATTGACTGTTGGATAGAAGAAATACCAGACATTGCCCTTACTATTTTGAACCGATTTATTTGAGAGGACATTTTCCAAGAATAAGTAGTCAAATAAAACAGTTACCAATTTAATCTCCTGTTTAACGTTGCAGTTATTTTCACCCTTAGCCTGTAAGGCATGGAGTAAATGGCAGCAAAACTGAAGAAGTGTGTCTGGACAAAGTATCCACAGTTTGAAAAAACTGGGTAACTGGAGAGGACCAAACTGCAAAGCCATAATGCTAAAATGGAAGCTCTCAGAAGGAAAAGAAAGAGTTTAATAAGACTAAGATTATAGAAGTCAATTAACAGTCAACTGAAAATTACCCACCCTCAGTAAAAGTCACAAACACTAATTAGCTTGTGTACTTCCAGCAAGTTGACTTTAAAGAACTTTGTTGTGGAATTATTTTTAAAACACTAACATATTACTCACACAGAATGTGTGTTCTCTGACAAACATTTGATCATTAAAGGTGTCAAAATCAGATAGAGGCCTTCTTGCAGGTTATCAGTCTGATAGCAAAATTATTTTTCTCTTTCTTAAACAAAAAATAATAGAAATATTTAAGACACAACATGATTTTTTAGCAGATGAAAACAGTCTCAGCTTCGGTCCCTTCTGGGATATTTTTTTCCTTTGTAGAGAAGAAAGTAAGCTAGTAATTACAACATGCAGCTCTAAGACCAATTAACAATCTGCAACATGCCCCACTTCTTTTATCCTCCACTGGAAACGCTACAGGCAGCATTAGCTGTCTAATAAATAGGTGAGCACTGCTTAACACTTCGCAAGGTTTCAGCATTTCTCTTCACCCCTAGCATCAATTCTCTCTCTCCCTTGGCTATTAGCAGATCAGTCTGGCAGTATGCAGATGCTGTTCTGTTGTGTGCTCCAAGACACACACTGCCTTTAGGCTCCCTTGGGCTATGAAAGGCAGGTGGCTTATTCATGTTCTGAAGAGAAAGCTTCACTAATGACCTCGCAAAGGTCTCCAAGAGATTTTTTTTTCCTAGTTAATCAGCCAGACAAAGAATTTACTTCTGCTTAGGAAGGGCGGATATTTGTAAGGCAGCTATAAGTAGGAAAGGGCAAATGTTACAAGTATTTTTAATATACTTGCATTTCCTGAGAGCTAAATAGTTCCATGCCCAGCACAATGGACTGCGAGGAAATATTAAAACTGAATGCACTCTGTGTATCAGGCTATACAGGGACCAAGTATACAAGCATTGGTCCTATACAAACCCCTGAACTGGATTAGCAACTGCCATTTTTTATGCTTCAAATATACGTGCCAAGCATCTATTTCAAGGCTGTAGTATTTGGGTTCCATCTTCTTGAAGTAATTATGGAGGTGCACAGCTAATACAAAAGCATGCAGGTGAATTGCCTTGTGCTCACTAGTACCACATGATACTGCTGCTACCAGGAAAATCTGTGCAGGCAGATCTGTTTCTTCTAAGATTCCTGCTGGGCACTATATGAACAAGCATGACATAAATGCTTTCTTTGCCTGTAATAAAGAATTCATACCTACACAAAATTGGCTAGCTTGTCGTGGTGTGACAGAATGCACAAAGAGGGTGTCTATCAAAAAGCATATCACCTGAAAATCTACATCCTACTTATCAATGTCTTCAGAAAGTTGTAGCATATGCAACTTGAGAATCTAAATTATATACTGACTTTTACATTATATGTTCCTTGCAAGTTTAATAACAGCAGTTTTTCTGTAATAAAACCAGATATGAATAAACCAGGCTTTTCAGTCAAATACGTTAATTAGTTATGCCCATTAACATAAGTAAAAACAAATAGACTGCTTACAATAAATCATTTATCTTTCCTCTCCACTTCTTTAGTCATCCAATTCAAAATACACATTTTAAGATAGGCTAGTACTAACACCCACAGCCTTTATTTGGATGTTACCTGTCGAAAACATTTTTGGCACTTCAAAAAAAATAGGAGTTTGTGTGCATGTACTCAAATATATTAACATATACAAACATATAAATAAACACATATTTACATAATTTCTACATATTGCCTGCTTTTTTACAACTGTTTCAAAGGAATAAAAAACAATAACTTTGTTCTCAATTTGCCTTAATAGAAACATCACTGAAAAAAGATCAGATTTTGGTTGTTTTGTCTACAAGCTCTCTTTCTCTGTTGGCTAAAGAAAAATAGAACCTTATGGAAGTCACTAGTTGGGAACCTGGTCCTTTACACTGGCTTGCTACATCCCAGAAGTCTCATGAGTGCACCATGCGACCCTTGGGTAAAATATGATCTCTGCCTTTTCATTCACCCCATCTCCACCCTTGCAGATCATATTCTACACTTGCAGATACAATAGTGTCCACAGATCATGAAATCTGTCCAAGGGATGGTCTAAACTCTTACAAACAGAACTATTCAATAGACCATATGGAACTGTTCTGCACTACCACAAGGAATAGCAGTGTCATTCTTTAGTCTTTGTTTCACATAGCAAAAAATTGCTTTAATTACCACCAACTTGATGCCCAAAAGAAGATAAGAAAACAATCTTCTCCAGAGAAACCTCAAGGTGGCAGACCAAGAGAGGTGATCCTGCCCTTCTACTCCACTCTAGTGAGATCCCACCTGGAGTGCTGCATCCAGCTGTTGGGTGCCCACCACAGGAAGGACATGGACCGGTTGGAGCGAGTATAGAGGAGACCATGAAGATGGTTAGAGGGATGGAGCACCTCTCCTATGAGGAAAGGCTGAGAGAACTGGGATTGTTCAGCCTGGAAAGGAGAAGTCTTTGGAGTGACCTAATTGAAGCCTTCCAGTCCAGGAAGGGAGCCTACAGGAAAGATGGAGAGAGACTTTTTACAAGGAGTTGTAGTGACAGAACAAGGGGGAATGGATTCAAACTAAAAGAGGTTTAGATTAGCTATTAGAAAGAAATTCTTTACTGTAAGGGTGGAGAGACACCGGAACAGGTTGTCCAGAGAAGCTGTGGAAGCCCTGTCCCTGAAAGTGTTCAGGGCCAGGCTGGATGGGGCTTTGAGCAACCTGGTCTAGTGGAAGGTGTCCCTGCCCATGGCAGCGGGGTTGGACCTAGATGGTCTTTAAGGTCTCTTCCAACCCAAATCATTTTCAGATCCTGTGATTCTATATCTCCTTACTTCCTACCCAGTTCAAATTCTCCTTGAATTAATAGCAATAGTCCAGCAACCCAAAGTCCAGAAAGACAGAACTTACTGGCAAAGGCACTGCCAAATGCTAATTGGCTTCCAGATTGGAGTTGGCTTGCAACTACCAGTGAGTGCACAGCCTAAGGTAACACACCACTGTTAAATATGGACACCCATATTTGGGTCAACAAATACACTCCTCTCCACTGCTCTTCATAGGATGGCCAAGCTACGAGTATGCCACGAGCCTTTGGAATCCACATCCATATATTTCATAAAAGAACTACTAACACTACACCAACTGAAGCACAGTGTTTTCTCCACACATTCAATCCCGCACTTATTCTTGCCACTTTACTGTCACTTCTCCCTCTGAGAAGAATATGTAACATTCAGGTGTGGACCCAAACAGTGTTTTGCAGCCAAAACTCAAAGAGAAAAAATTAAAAAGTAAAATTTAGGTTCAGTTAGGAGGGGAGAGGGGAAAGAAGAATACAAACACTTTATCAACTGTTTTAATTCCAAAGTTTTGGGGCCTTTTTCCTCGTGCACTGCTTCACCTTGTGCTGACTCAGAAGGACGCTTTGATTATTATATTCTTTTTGACACTGGATTATCTTAAGTAATTATATTCCCACAACCACAATCAGATAATTTTCAGTATGTGGGGCACTGCGCTGTTCCTATCTGGTTCCATGTATGCAAAGGGAAATGAAAAGCACATATTGGGGAAGGAGGGGGAGATAATGAAAAAAAAATTATTCGTCTTTGCAGATCATGACTTGAAAATCATCTAGGGAGGAAATACGCTCATTGAAAATGTCAGAAGAATCCCCTCAATGCTTCAGGTTTGGGTACCAGGGAGTTCACCATCTCACCCTCTAGCTCTGTGCACTCAGAACACTCCCTCTCCTGGTGGCAGGTCTCTTACCTCATTTCCATTCCAAACTCATCTCTTCTGCAAGTGAGCAAACATGGGTTTGATTTGTACATTGATCCAAGCAACCACCACGTGCATACACTCCATCACGCTCCTTGACCCCACACCCACATGCACAAAATGCTTAACAATGCTCTTGCCCAGGGCTCTGACATGGATCACAAGCACTGCCACATGCAGAGCGTTCACTCGTGACTTCAAGTGTGCCAACAGCATTTACTGAGGTTGTAAGCGCACAAGGCAGCTCAATTCTGGTCAACCAAACTTAAGCCGGTCTCATTCTACTTATAATACAGGCACAGCAAATCAGTCTGATGAATCTTAATTAAATTTAAATAAACTTTGATTGGTGTAAAATGTACTGTGCGTTTGGCCAATGGACCACCTAGTGTAAGAAGCCCAAAGCAGTAATGTTTTAATGCATCATACCCCTTGATTTGAAGCCTCAGAGTAAACAAAACAAAGTTTGCTTCAAAAGTGTGCCTCAAATCACCTCATACTTTCCTCCTAACAATGTACTCAACTATTGGTGTTATGTTAATAGAGTCTACATAAATGGTCTCCTAATCACTTGATAAATTGCTTAATAAAGAAGTAACTTCCATAGTTGTCCAATTAGTTACATAATCAGCAAGTATTTGCTATCCATCAAATGGCAGCAGCAAATTCAACTGCAAAACACCACACTATACCAGGGGAATGGGGGAGCAGGGAGAAGACAAGAGAAGAAATTAAATTAATATTGCTAGCATTTCCATCACCAAAAACTACCCTGAAAGAAACCTTTTCCTATTGTTTTGGACAATCAAACTATTGCCAGACCAGATCTAATGTCCACTACTTACTACACATCTTTCCAGCACCAGCATTTGGTAATAAATGGTTTTAAACCCTCCCCATTCAAAAGACTTTTGGTTGTTATTTCCTTGGAAATTTTAAACAGATGACAACAAAAAGTAACTGTAACCAAATCCGGACACAGACCTCAGATGCAAAAGGGTATAAAGTGGAAGAAATTACTGGAAGACTGAAAGACACAATCAAAGAAGCAGGCCTGATTGAAATCTCAAATTTGGCTTTATTTCAGCTATGATGTCCAATACTACTGCTGAGGATGAGGCTGAGATTCTGACTAGAACGTACTGCAAATCTTCTGGTGTGCTAGAGGTACTAGTTTCTTCTAACCTTCACTTAGGACTTTTCTATCAGTGAATAGGACATCCTCTCTGTCCACATTGCAGTGTGCTACCTTTGCACAGAAACAGATGCAGGAAGCAAAATTCACATCCTCTAGTTTTATGCACCTACCCCTGAACAATCTTTTGAAAGCTACATTGTCAGCAGAAAGACAAGGTTCCCTAGGGCAGTGAATTACTTATCAAGGCCACAGATATCTTTGCTGCCCACTGACTTCACAGGACCTGCTCATTTCTTTGTGGTTAAGCCCACAGGTCAGAACAGGAGTACAGGTTGTGTTCTATGGCAACAAAAGGACAAGAACCATTGCTCTAAAAGATGGTTCAGCTATACTTCATTTTGTGTTTTCCTGTTACTGATAATAGAGGAATCTGGATAAAAACCTTGACAGTATAAACGAGCAGGGATTTTATTTATTTTCAATGGAAACGCTTATGCCTTTAAGTCACCTTGTTTAAGAACACAGTTACGGATGTCACATGTTTTCACTAGGATTTTAAAAGTCAGAAAAGGTCGGACACTTAGATTAGCAATCCAAATGCTTAAAATAATATTAAGCATTGCAGACCACAGTATTAACATGCAGCAGTAAAACTGAATCTTTACAGCATGGCTAGATACATCTCGAGTCAACCTGAGTTCAAAGTCACAATGAATTCTTTAGAGATTACAAAATAAAGACAAGAAATGGCTGATGACAAGAGAAGAAAGAAGAGAGAGGTCTGCAGCAGCTACAGGCAAAATTAAGGTCTGGATAGTTCAATCCATTAAGCAGCATTTGCCACTTTGTGAATGAGAGACTTGTGAGGGAGCAGGCACAGCAACAGTGCAGTAAGCAAACTATCTTTCCTGTTCTAGAATGGTTGGCTAATTTCAGCAGATTGTCTACTGATACACACCGTTTCTCCTTCAAGGCTTCAGCAGTGTATGGCAAACACTGGTCTTCTTTTCCTTTAAAAGTCTTAATCTTTCCGAAATTCTATGCCAGATCTTCTATACCTGACCTCTCAGGTTCGTGTACCAGACCTTCTTCCATTTCCAGTCTGGAAAGTAACATAACATTGAAACATTACAAAAGTTTTGCTTTTGCTCCCTCAAAATAAAATCATGAGCACAATGAAAACCACCAACAAATGTGCACCAAATTTTATCCAATGGCGACATAAATGCACAAGCAAAGCATTACTTGTGTGTCTGCATGTCTGGCTGGCTGGACAGACAGGCAGGACTAGATCTACCCAGTGAGAATACTGGGTGAACAAATATTTATTGAGAATTACTCAGCTGTGATACAGAAGGGGATTCATGGCATGGTGCATCTGGACTCTGCTCATTTTTTATGAGATAATTGCGCCACGGACTACCTCAAACACGGCATGACTGAAGGATTTGCCTTTTAAATTTAAGAACATGGAACGGACAGGAATTAAATCCGTCATGCCTCTGTGTAGCACACAATGGAGGAAGAATATAAATAAACAGGCAACCAGAATGGTGCAATAAGAACAGGATTAATCCAAGTGTGATTAATTCAGTGTCAGATTAAAATTGATAGTGCCAGCTGTATCGGGTCCATTCTGCCACATTATTCTCGCCTGTCACTTTTTTTTTTGTCCATCTTCTTCCCATTTCCTTGGTGGATAAACCTGCAGGAGAGTTAATTGTCACATACATGGATTTAATCACATTGTCCACACTGTTTGGGGGCCTTGCCTTCAGCGATCCATGACTAATTGTTGTGGTAATTTTTCAATCATTAACAGCACCGCATATGCTGCGGACAAATCCCACGGCACCCACTAAAGCCCCGGCGGCCAGCGGCGCACACGCCTCCATCAAAGCCCCGCGCCCCGGCCGCCGCCCCCCCCCTGGCCCACCGCCGGCTGCATCCCGCCCTCGGGGGCGAGCTCGGCGCTGGTACTGCTGCCTTTAAGGAGGCAGCGCTGCCAGAGGGAGGGAGGGAGGGGTGCGGGGCGAGGAAGGACATTAGAACTCCATCTGGGAGGGCTGGCGGGGCTCTCGCCGTCCGCCCGGCGCCCGCAGCTGCCGCCCCGCTCGCCCCAGAGCCGCCGCGGGTGCGCCGGTGGGACGGGAGCGGCCCCGGGGGAGCCCTCGGGCGGATGGAGGCACGGCTCTAATCACCTCGTCAGCCCGGAGAACGCACTCGCCTTTCCCGTCTCCGGTAATTACACGCGTTTCATAAGGCACAAAAAAAGGCGAGCCAAAAGCTCCCCTCCTGCTTCAACAGCCAAGTAACAAGCAGAACGTAACAAATCGCTGCACCAGCAGCCCCGCAGCAGCGGGAAGGATCAGTGCCACGGCGCTTCGGAGGGAGCCGCGAGCATTATACGGAAGTGCCACTGCCTGTCCAAGCTACGTGAACCAAGTGACCCCAGCTCAGCTGGCAAAGAGCTCGTCTGGGGAATGAGGCGGCCGGCATTCCCAGCCACCTGACTTCTTGTTCCCGGAGCAATTTATTCACTGACGGAGGTGTACGACACCCTCCAATGGTGTACGCCTGGGTCCCTGCAAAAAATAGTATTGGGTTTGCAGCTTGGAATGGACCGATTGGACAATGTCATGTTCTCCTCTCCCTCACCACCCCGTTTCCAAACACATTAACATATTAAGCCGTTTTATGCGCCTGGGATGTCACACTTAAGAGATGATGCATATCACCGTCCTCAAAGGCGGCTTGAATGGGGGAAGGAAAAAAATCAGATGAGATTCGGCAGCATCTCTGCCTTGAAGAGATCACTTTAAAACAAGGACAGTTCAGCAATCACCAAGCTTTAGGAAACGCTGATAAAACATTTAACTATTGAAAGCTATGGTAGCAGCAAGAGTGACTATCGAAATATAAATGCAGGCAAAGCAGAAAAAGAAAAGAAAAAAAGGAGAAAAATAAGAAGTAAGATCAAAACAAGACAGGATTAAACAAAGGCAGGGCCCTCTTTGCTCCCTAGGAGTGGGAGAGAGAGAATCCCCAGCTACACAGGGGAGTAAACAACAGCATCCTAGACCTGGCTTCTGATTCAAGCCATAAAGAAGCAAGGAGAGGGAAAAATCCCGTCCTTCCCACAAGTTTCTGACAGTCGCAGCACCGGCACTCTTATGCAATCGTTACATAAGTTGTGACAGGACGGGCGCCTTCCCCAGCGCCTGCCCAGGCGCAGGGCAGGCAGGGCACCCTCGCCTCCCCACCACTGCATCACGCTCTGCTCTGCTCGCCCCGGGGCTGCAGATGCGGGGTGATACACAAATACAGAACAATCCTCTGCACTTTTTATTCTTTTTGACATCTTTCTCCCACCATCCATGAGTTGCTTTCTGCAAGGGTGGGGGAACACTTAGTGGCACACAACTGAAATAACCTTTCTTGCTTTTTTTCTCCTACCTCCTTATCCCAAAGAATACTGCCCTCTCAATCCAAAGGAAAGGGTGACAACATGTAAATAGTCTCTTAATTAATTTCTGCACGTAGCAGTGTTGCTGCTATTACCACACTGCATTGAGTCGGTGTCACTGACAGAAGAACCACATGAAGTTTATGGAACCGCCTATAGCCTACCAGAGATGACAAAAGATCCCAGCAATGGCAGATGGCATGTGAATCACTGCACAGGCAATTAGCAGCTAGCTGACGGATTTTGACGTGCTGGGGAGGACAGAGGGGGTTTTCTCTGCTCCTAGCAGTTCTCACCAGAGGGGATGGAAATAGGCATTAGTCTCACTTTGCCCCCACAGAGTCTTTGCAACCACTCTCGCTGGGTTTGAGGCTGCTGTATTGCTAGGCACTTATAAGCACCCAGTGCAGAAAGATTTGCAGCAGCAATAAAAATGCTGTCTTTTTACCTTGATGAGATCAAGTCACAGATGCTGCAAAGCAGAGAGTTTTAGGCAGAGTAAAAAAAAACAAAACCACAAAAAACCCACCTATGCAGCAAAGGACCACAGCCGCCAAGCCAAAAGCCATGAAAACATTACAGTGCTGTAAACAGTGATTGAAAATGCATCAAAAACATCGAATGCTTCTAAGCTACAATGACAAATGTATTCTGGAACTGTTCAAGTTGGATACCTCTCAAAATGAATTTTTACGGTAGACAACGGTACTAAATTTTGATCAGAGAGCTAATGCAGAACCCTTCAGCATGAGCCTAGTCAGCATATATCTTTATCTTCAAGTCAGTAAAAAGAATAATATAAAAAGGTACTAGTAAAATAATGCCCAGCAAAGGTCTCCTCTGTGTGGCTGCAGTGCAGACCTTGGATAACACTGAAGCAGGACATTATTTTGAGCAGTCTGACTGACAGCGCTGTGAGCAGTAAAACTCAGAAGGCTACTACCTTAAAAACCCAAGGTGACAACTTACATTAGTTTTTTTAACATTTTTTAGTTTGTTTGCTCATTAGTTGCCAGGTCAGTGCTAGTTTGTGAGCTCTGCAGTGGGGATTCTTTCTGTACTTTTTACTTGCTCAGTGCATGCTCAGGAACAGTAATCCCTTTTGGGGGTCTCCTTTAACTGATGCAATTAACAGCATTAAAAAAAACCCTCCAGCCTCACAGCACAGGTGCTCTGCCTCTGGAAGCACAGCGTCTAAGTAACCCTTCTTGCTGGAGGAAAAGCTCTACCAGCCATCATCGATACCTGGACTAAGCAAGGTTGTCCACTTAAGAAGGGCAGCATACCAGCCTGTATTTTTCCATCCCAAACTGGGCATGCTTGTAGGGATTTAGAAGAGGCCAGATGATAGTACCTTGCAAAGAGACAAGATGCTGACACATAAGACTTTCATCGACATCTTACTTCCACATCAGACAAGCTCTTCCTATGACCTGCTCAGTTTTGCATTTCCCAGGAGCCAGAGGCTGTGTCTATTTTCCAAAGCCTGTGCTTCCAATGTCGTGCCTGGCCTATAGCACACCATTCAGCACCTGCTTACAGCTACCACTGGCATCCATGCCATGGGTTGCCCACTCCTCACTGAAATCCAAGGCTGGGCCGCTCTACTTTTACCTGATAGAGATTTACTGACTACACTCGCTGATTTCCCAGGCTACTTTGCACCTGCTGACTGACTTCCACTGCTAGGTATGACAGCATTTTGCAATGCCTGATCAAGCCTAAAGCAACAGTAAAAAGTCAATAGGTTATTATCTCCATTTCATACACAAGCACATTGAAGAAGACTGTGAATGCAACAGAAACGTTAAGTTCAATCAAATGCTACTGAATCATTTTAATACAGGTATCATACCCTCCATGCAGTTAACTATGCAAGTTTTCCAAAGAAAGCAAACACCAAATCCAATAAATCAATTTTCAGCTGTAAGCATGCCTGTGCTCTAATGTTATTCAGTGCAGAAAAAGTGCTACATACTTTATGTACATGATTACTAATCACCAGGACAGAGACAAATGGTATATCACTGTATGAAACTGCATATCATTCTGCAGATGGAACCAAGACTACAAATATATTTAGAATGTTTGAGAATTGATTTGAAAAGCTAGTAATTTTATCATATATCAGAACCTTCTACAGCAGGCACAGATCTAAGGATCTGGCTGTTTTGGTATTTTGCCAGCTACTGAGACCAGAAGCTGTAGTTATGCAATCGTATGGCTACAGGTGATGTTTCAGCAGCTGTAAGTCAGGTGGTCAATGATCATCTCGACACACAAGGAATGATACCCCATGTACATTTTAATCTTGCCTAGTTTGACAGCACTGAATCATATAAACTAAAATGTAACACATGGAATTTGAGTGCCATTGAATTCCAGATAAATTGTTAACATGCAATTTCAGAGGATTTTCCAAACCTTTTCTAATGTATCAGTCCAAGTGCACCAAGCCAATCACATGTTACAGGAAGGGAAAACAAGCCCTATATGTTGTCATATTAAAAAATAGTCTTATGAATCTCAGGGAGCTCTCACATTACATTGGGACATATTTCACTAAATGTTTGTTTTGCTTCCTCTAGCTCAGAGCTTCTGAAGTGAAAAAAAAAATAGAAGAAAAAAAAAGCTTTCTGAGCTTTCTGATCAATGTTTAGAATTAATTGAAATGTTCAGAAAAGGATGCTGTAATGAAAAAGCACCAAAAAAGAGAAACACATGATGTAAAGAGTTACCTTCCAAGTGGAAGGTGACAAGGTAGCAGTAATGCTGCCCTTACTGAGGACAAACAACTGAGGAGGGCCAGTGTCTCTCTGAGTGGATTGTAAGGTGACATGGGACAAGTCACTAAATTGAGTTGTGTCACACTTTTCCCTTCTGTAAAATGTGCCTGATAATACAGGTTTTATAAAAACTATTAAGGCATGCTGCTGAGAATTGCTACACAGGAGCACCATTTTTATTACTGTCCAACAGAGGGTATCTAAGCAGGACAACAAAGATTGGTCACTTTTCAGTCACCGAGAACAGTCAGAAGCTGTGTTCCTCTCCATTATGTTTTCCCCACATGCCTTAAAAAGCAAACAAAACCGCAACAAAACAACCAACCACTACCAAAAAAACCCAATGAGTTCATCAAACAGAGATTTCAGATGGATGCTCTTCAGCAGCTGAAGAAGACACACTGCGAGCATATCTATACCTTACTGCTTTCTCAGAGCTATGGCACCTACAGGTATTCCAAATCTGGCTTGGCACTGAAGTATCATGTTGTAAGGGTATTTGCATGATGACCAACAGTATGGTTTGAGGAGTTTTCAGGAAGGTAGGACTCCACTGCAGGAAGACTGCAGTCTAATAAGGTTAAGGGGTTGTGGAAGAGGCATGCAAGGTCTTGGGAAAATATATCCCTTCTAAGTCATTAGACTTTACATCTTTAGCCTGAGGTTATTCAGATGACGTCTGTAGCAGAACAAAACCTAAATCCCCTAAATTTCATTTAGAAAAAAACCACCCAAACAGAAAGATTGTGATTCCTCAAACATTTTCTCAGTTCCAGTTCCAACTGTGTCTTAAACTTCAGCTGTCAAGAAACAGCTACTGCATCTTTCTTATTCCCCATTTTCACCAGTGCTCAATTTCTCATACGTATTCCTAACACAGCATTTTATTCCAATCCCACCCTTACCCTCAGAACAACTCCTCCTTATCCTTTTCACCTGTCCCAGAGCAAGGCTTCAGATTCCATTTCACAGCTCTGCAGACATGGAAAGCATGTCTGTACACTGGATTACCAAAACTACAACTGTCATTCTACAAGAACAGTTGAACAAGAAAATCAAAGGCAATGGACCAGGTCACAGACCATCAACAGAGGCCTTCAATCACTTGTCAAACACCTTTACCGACTTTACAGAGTCAGGAGTAAAGCAATGCCTGAAACAAATCCTAGCCCTCAAAATTCAGTGTCTTGCACAAGACTTCTACCAGTACTGGAGAATAGAGTTGATGAGCTCATGCAGGCATCTCCCCTGCTGTCAAGCTTCCTTGACACAGTTTCCTCAGCTGTGGTTTGAAAATCTTCTTGGGGTTGTCCTTCAGATGGCAGCATACTTGCTGCAATTACTCTCTTCTGCTGTGAAGTCTTTTGGGTGTCTCCAGGGAGCCTGGGAAGGCCCTTCCAGCTCTGTATTGCACAAATGTGTGGAACACATAAAAGAAATTAGAGATTCAGTGTCCCTTAGTTCACCTTCCTTAAACTCCACCTGTGAATTGTAGCGTCACAGAGCTTTTCCCTAACTTAAGGTGTATGCATTTTTCTTCAAGCCCCATGAGAACAGAAATAATGAAAGGGAGATGGGAGTAAAGCAGCAAAAAGGTCAGTGTAGGAGAACTCTAGCTTTTCAAATTTGAGCCTTTCAAGGAAAGAGTTGCTGATTTTCTCTTCCTGCAGAGTATCATAAGGCAGCAAGAAGGTCGTTGTAGGGGAACACTAGCTTTTTTAAAATTGAGCCTTTCAAGGAAAGAATTAATGATCTTCTCTTACTGCTGAGTATCACACCTGCAGGTGTCATAGAAAGAAGACAGGAGGCTGGCTGTTGAAAATAAGTGAAGAATGTGCTTTTTTTTATGATTGCAACTGTGGTTTTACCTCTAAGAATTATCATATTAATTTAATCAATTAAAAACAATTCCATCATGATCTCAAGCTCTGGGCATGCCTGTTCTAAGTGGCTGCTGTTCCTTCCCTTCCTCTGAAAAACCCAATGGTCAATTTAATGAAGAACACCAGAATGGGACAGGGCTCTGAGGGTTGTTAAAATTTTTTTATTTCATTATTGATCCATGAAGAAGAGGCAAGAATGTGAGAGCATTTTCTGTTCAACATCAGAGCAGCCACAGAGGTCTACAGGAAATGACCGGTTGTACTACTTCTGCAAGTGCTCCTACACTTGGTGTAAGATGACCCAAATTTCCATCTATCTCATCTTCTAATTGCACTCCCTCTTGTTTTCAAATAATATTTCCTTCAAAGTATTTTGTCAAAACTCCAGGGCAACACTAGTGTTTATGAAAGTTGTATAACATAAGAATTATAAAAAGAACCCCAGCCATCAGTCATGTGAATGTCCAGTGATGATCTTGCACACTTCCCTACTCTCCCCTCCCCTGTTTTTAAGAGTTAGTGCTTCTGTGACAGCCACAAAGATGACAAATACAGAACTACTGATGGGGCACCACAAAAATCACTCTATTTTCTATTCACTGAATTACAGTCATACATATTGAGTGCTTCTTTCTCGCCACCCCAGGATATACAGGCTTGCTTCTACTAACATCATTTTGTATTGACTAACTGTAGAGAAACAGAAACAGCACAAATTATACTTTTTTTGAGCTAGAAACCAGTCTGCTCAGCATCACATGCTGCCAAAACAAAAGAGCAGCTTGTTCCTTGTCCCACTAGGACAGCAGCTCATAGGGTCACATTTAAAGCAATGCAGATGGTCCACCAGTGCATCACTCTTTATCACCTGGATACTATTATAAAACCACATATATGGCACAGAACAACTTACGGTGTCTACTTAGGATGCTACAACATTTTTTTAATGTTTGCTTACAGCTCCTCCAATCAGCCATATGCAGAATATAGCAAGTGCTTATGCACAGTCTGCTCCACTTCACTAGTGGTGTGAAAGCTGAGAGCAATGTAGCCAGACTAACTTTTGTTTAAAACTAGTGTACAATTAAGTTCTTCTTCATATGGCTTAAGTGAGCTCCAGCTTCCTGTTCTGGACGGGCTCTAGTAAATTCCCATTTTCTTTGTTCCTATTACTCATGTACCTATAATGTGCAAAATTTGCAGTCCAGTTATTATACCTCCTCTGAACATGGCCAGAACTTCAGGCTGCAAGGAACGAGACAAATAAATAACCATGAGAGGGGCACAGGACAATCTTGCAAGCAGAGAACCCTAGAGAAAATAAATTCTCCTGCATAACAGGAACTGCCACCTCTTATGAAATACATAAAAATAGCAGCAGCAAGTGGCAATACAGGTAGTGTACAGTTTTCCTTTCTAAGATCACCAGCTTGACCATATAACAATTTGGTACTTAGAAAAGTGAGTAATTCTGCTCCTGTCTTGATTGTGATATGATGGGTTCTAATACAGTAGCAGAGATATCCTGGCAATTATAGCTTTTGCTGTGCATAATGCAGTAGTGTTGTATTAAGACTATATTTCCCTGACACAAAAAAAGGAGTCCCAGTCAGGAGTTTATCTTTGACTGTCACTTTTGAAACATGCTAAGCAAGTCTGAACTAATATGAGAAAAGGATTCTCCTCATTGTACTTTTTCTTTTGGAATAATTCATTAGCTAAATACTTTTCAGCCAGTACAGTCAAAGCCCTAGCTGGAGTCTCTTGCCTTATTTAAATAGATCCTACTAACTTTTCTTCTGTTATAATCCCCACTGCTATTTCACGTCAATCACTGTTCTAAAAGAAACTCCGTAAATCCACTTTTTTTTTTTTTTTTAACAGAAAAAGCTCTGTATTACCATGTCGGTGACAATCTCTGTCATTAGAATAAAGAAGACTGGTACTTTTGAACGAGCAACTCAAACGTTAGGGCTGGAAAACATGTTCTTTTGTTACTTCTTCCTGTGTCCCCACAATTTTAAGATAAAGTAGAAATAAAAGTCATTGCAGGGTGAGGAGTTGAACAGCTTTAAAACTGCAGCCACTAGTTTATGGGCTTTTTATCAGGATCTTTTTTTTTACTCATTTTTTTTCCTTGATTAAGCCAACATTTTCACCCAGAGAATATAGAACTTGCCTAGCTTTTCAGATGTTCAGCTAAAGTTCTTAAATAATCCCAATGACCACAAAAGCAAGGAAACAAACAAGCACTTTCCCCCCCTCCACTCTCCACCTGGCCAAAAAAGAAAATAGGCACAAGAAGACTTCCATGATTACCTATTACATTCCATTTGTTGTTACATACAAAAGTTTCCTTGGACTCTGCCATGGTATTTAGGATCAGATTTATTACTGATGCTCACTGTACAGTCATCAGACTACATAATCTATGACATCCATTCTGTTCAGGAAAAAAAGAGATATTGCTTTAACAGCTATTAGCAATCTATAAAGTTATTTACATGGAGGAAAAGTGCTAATAAAGGCTGACATTTTTCCCTGATTCATTTCATGTACACCAGCAAATCCTGCCCCAAACTAGCTGGTACACTGCCTGGAATGGGCTGTCTCCTCTGCATAGCTGTGCTGCAGTTGCCTTCCAGCAGCATGGAGGTGTCAAACCTGGTTTAGATTTTCTTCCTTCTGGAAAAATGTTTTTCCTTCACGGCATCATCACCTCCTTCTGAACATCATTTTATTCAAGTGTTGCAGGTTTTATCCTGTCTACTGCTTGTAGACACTGCCTGTTTATGAATGTTGAACAGAAAGGTAAAGTTGGGTGTCTGAAGATAAAGACCAAGCAAAACTGAAGCTAAGGTAGTCTTTGTAATGCAAGCAGAAATGGCACTAGTGGGGTTGACATATATTTCTACAAAGCTAGAGTTTTGTAGGGGTTTGAGGAGTTC